>JAKSZT010053888.1:7845511-8065799 GCA_026826555.1 Tolypeutes matacus | reverse complement strand
GAACAGTCACATGATATACCTTTTTAAGAAGGAGAAGAAAAAGACAAAGAAGAAGAAGATAGAAACGGCCATGACAGTTGTATTTGTTGGACATTGCCCCCAACAATTACTGGTACCAGTGCCCAGTTTTGAGCAACCAGCAGGACAATCCTAACTATCCAGGTCAAGCCCCAAATCAAAGAGCAGTGGTAACCCACAGCCTCCTGCCACTAAATCCCTACAAAAGAGAAAGAGCTTGAGCATCTGAGTAAACTACATCCTAATCAGATGCCTAGATATCAGCAAAAAATTATGAGCCATACTAAGAAAATAGAAGACATGGCCCAAGAAAAGGAATACATCAAAGCCCCAGAAGAGATACAGAATTTGAGAGAACTAATCAGCGTGATGTGCATAAATTTCTAAAATCAAATTAATGAGTTGAAAGACATTATTGTTAAAGAGATAAATGACA
This sequence comes from Tolypeutes matacus, assembly GCA_026826555.1. NCBI lineage: Eukaryota > Metazoa > Chordata > Mammalia > Cingulata > Chlamyphoridae > Tolypeutes > Tolypeutes matacus. The sequence goes on along the minus strand of JAKSZT010053888.1, from coordinate 8,065,345 downwards.
TCAAGAAGACGTTGAGCGAATGCAAAGAAGAATTTGAAATCCTGAACAGAAAAGTAACAGAGTTCATGGGAATGAAAGACACAATAGGTGAGATCAAAAACACATTTGAGGCATACAACAGCAGACTCAAAATGATAGAAGAAAGAAGTGACACTGAAGACACAACAGCTAAAATTGAAGAGAGAAAAGAACAGAGAGAGAAAAGAATGGAAAAAATTGAGCAGGAGCTCAGAGAGTTGAATGATAACACAAAATGCAACATGGGAGTTCCAGAAGAGCAGATAGGACTCATCAAGCCATATCTAGCCTATATCTTACTTGTGTCTGGAGCAGACCCTGAACTGCTGATGTAGAAGAGAGAAAGGTTCTAGCATCATATCACATCCATTTACTAATGATTACTATTCAAGTTGAAGATTCTTAGACTTCACTTTCAAGGGTAAAAATCATAGTTTATCACCATAGCAGGACTCACAGTTTGCTTCCTGGATTCCTCTCTATTAAGAACTCCAGATTCACAGTCCTTATTCCCATAATAACATAGTTGTTTTACTGTATTTATGAATTCAGCTATTCTGTCAGATTCTTGGCATGAAAGATTTGAAGAATTGCAAAAGGGTATTACTTTCCTTATATAGTGCAATCTTGGGATGGATACAGAAACCTAAAAAATAGAGGCAAACTATTTAGAAAAGAGAAATACCCTAAAAATAAAAAGAATAAGGGATGATTACCCTATTAATCAAATTAGGATAGAAAAACCCCATTGGAGTTTTTGATAGTATTTTCAAAAGACATGAAACTCTTGGACTATAAAAAGACAGAGAAGTGAAAATAGAAGTGCTTTTATATAAATGATGAAAATGAATCTGTAATACCTATTCATTCATCTACAGAGAATGTTATTAGATCAGAATGAGAACATCCTAATAAAGAAAGGAAACTGAATAAGTAGGTTATGAAGCATTACAGGATGCCCAAAAAGTGATTTGGAACTTCTACAGCTGCATGAGGTGTGTTCCATTATAATCTCCAAAATTAGTGAAACAGTAATTCTTCTAAAAGGATGTTTTTCATTAAAGATGAGAAAAATCCAAGAAATGAGGTCTGTCTTTGATGAAACTTTGAAGTAAGGATAGCAGCAGGCTTTATTGGTTCTTGCTGCGTTTCTTTTTCCTTTAGATTAAATGTATGTATATGTATGTTCAAGGAGAAATAACTGTATCAGCTGAGATAAAAATTAACATGGTTCTTCTAAGCATCCTCCTTTACAGGTTCCATAGAGGCAGTGATATTTTCAGCAGAGGCTCTGGTCTCTCTACTTCTGAGTGTAAGATTATGTGACTCAAGGAACAAAAGACCCAATGCCAAAATGTAACTCTGGTGTATTAACACATTGGTTCCAGAGTTTTCTGCTCGTACAGGCAAAAGATTGTCCATTGAAATGAGGAATATGACTTTCAGAATAATCAGTTTTTGCCATGGAAATGTCAACTGACTAGAGGTAAGATAATGCCAGAGTTAAGTGAGTCAGTGGGGACCCCTCAAAGGGACTTTTTAATTATAACAGAATTTATCTTCTATTTTCTAAATGATAACCAAAGTTTTAGTGGAACTTAGAGAAGACTAAGTTTATTGCCGCGCAACACTTAAAACCATTTTGTCCTGTTCTACAGAAAATGCGTCCTGGAGAAGGTTAGAGAAGATAAAGCACTTGTAATGCTTACGATAATAAAATGTTAGTGTGCTTGACTCTTGCATCTACCCATTATCAAATTATCATTTTTTGGACCCAAATCCATTTGATTTTCTCATTTTAGTATATATTTGGTTACTAAGAGGAAGAGGGGGGAAAACGTTAAAATGGAAACAGAGGATAGAGTTTTGAGCTTGTCTTGCCAACAGCCCATTCTAAGAAATAGGGGGAACATTTAACTACTTAACTGTTCTTTCTATAAGGTTAAATAGATGCTCCAGTTGCTAAAGCAAAAAAAAAAAAAAAAAAAAATTATAATACTGAGAATTAACAAGTGGTGAATAAATAGCATTTTGAAGAAACACTATAATACCTTTTTAAAATGGAATAGGAATGCTCAGGGGATCTACTACTCAATTTATGTTTCTGTTTTTCACCTGATATTGAAGAAAACATATAGAATTGTCTTATTTCCAGGTGGGTAAGAACCTGCATAAGTGACTCACACTAAAACTAATAGTTGTTCTCATCTACAGGGACAGATTTTGAAAAAAACTAAAACTTAATTATGGATAAAAAATATAAGCTTTTATAGAAGAACTTTTAGAAAAGATACTGATCCCTGCACCATATATTCACAAGTGACCAAACATTAGGAGGCACTAACTTGATATGCAGTTGTTTTGGAGCAAAATATTATAGTGTACAAGAAGAATGAGTTAAGATTCAAAGTACCCCTATAAAATTATTGATGTATTTCCCTCTGCCATTATTTCAGTGCCATTATTAGAAAATTTCCTTTTCAAAAGGATTTGGAGGAAGAGCTAAGAAAGTGGCAAGGACAATGTTGATGCTCACAGCCTTTTCCCACCTGCAAATTATGGTCTGTCGTTCTCAGATTTAGGGAAATCAGAAACGAAATCTGGATGTGGGATATTATAGTCCACTCATAAATGTATTTTAATATTATTAACATTGATATTGAGTTTAAATCACCCCTCTCAGCTCTCTATTAGTGACTTAAAAATTGAAAAGAAATAAAACCATTTCAGGCTTATGAGAGCTATATACTTAAGAGTTACATTTTAATTAAATGATTGTCTTTATCCAAAGGAGTGTTGAGAGATATATCATTTATGAAAAGTATGCTAACAGGTAGGGCTAATTTCCTTACTAATTGCCCGTGTCTTATCTGGCACCCTTTCTCCATCTGTTCATTTGATGAACGCCAGAGAGCCTTACTTTTGTAGCCCAGGTCATATTTGCACTTTCAGACAATCTTTGTCAGTCAGAGCAAGAATAACAATGGTTTTCGCAGATATTTTTTCTTCCTAAATTTGGAATGTATATCGGTTGCATAGGGAAAAAAATGTGTCATTCATATTCCTCTGTCAAAGCTTGATGCAATTTTACTCCTTTTAGCCTGACTCCTTTTGGATGAAATCATCAATCAGTAAGTATATTGTAAATATCTGTATAATATTGCAGAAGATAAAAATATTGAAATATTTGGACTTTCCATTGAAGTTAACAAAGTACATTTGCTAAGGGACTAGTCTCCTTATCCTCTTTCAATGAAATTATGATCCTCTCCTGAGGTAAAGTAAAATTCTCCATTTCTTTTTGTGTCTTCCCTTGACCTTAGATCTTAATTGAATCAGTGGAACAATATAAACTGAACTTGAGAATGTTATAATAGAATGTTTACAACATGGAAAAAAAATATATTTGAATTCATTTGAACATAGCCTCAAATTTCACAACATGTTCTAAGGAACCTTTATAGAATCTTTTTGAGGCAGAATATGTAATACTAGATGAGCATGATGAACAAATACAAAATTGTACGTATCAACTAAAAATATTAAAGTTCTGTGTTTCAGTTATACTTAGTGTTTTCTTATGCATTATCATTCAAAACCACTCTCTTCTCTTTTATTAAATCTTCATGATACATTCGTTTTAAATCTTATCTTATAGGATTTATTTATTTTTGTTTGGGTTAATGCTTACCGAATAAAATTATGGATTTACTTGTTCAATTGCAGTATGACTTTGTTGGTTTTTAAACATTATGTTCAGATCAATAAACTGAAGAGGCCTAGGTGGCCTGCTGGAATCCAAAGAACTACTTTTCAATGGTAGTTAAAGTATAATTTAAACTGATCACTAATTATGAATAATATTTTAATTACATTTTCTTTTTTGAATTATGAGTCTATAAAGGCAGTATAATTTGTAACTTTAAATCACTCGACAGCTGTCAAATAAACTTCGTACTTTGGGGCAGAATGTAAATAGAGTTTAGTCTGTTAACAATTATTAATATGATCAATGCAAATTCATACAACAATGAATGCTAGTCCTAACCACCTGTGTTGGTACATAGAGTGTTGAATATGCAACTTCCCTTTATCATATTCTCCCAGGAAATAGATGCATTATTAAACAACTTAATTAAAAACTACACAAAAATGTAACACTGAGGTGTTTTTTTTTTTTTTTCCCTAAAGTTCTAAATTATATGCATGTGTCAGGGTCTAGGGTCCGGGCTACCTGTCCTTAAATGAAACACAGCCTGAAGCATGTAGCTGCTGGCATAACATGGACACTCACTAGTTAAAAAGTAACAGGCCTCCCTGGAAGAAAGAATGTATATATGGTACTGCCAACCTTAATCTTCTCAAGCCTTCCTGGGATAACATCACCAAACACCCCGTTTGCATTCATGTAACCTTTGCAGAAACTCTGTTATCACCCATTGGAAGATCTTTGTCCAGAGACCCATTATATTGTCCTCTCTTTTCTCGCTTCTTTGTGGAGCACTCTTTTTTCTTTAACCGGCCACCATCGAAGAGCCTCTCCTGTTCATAAATACTTATAAAGCTTGTGTCTAACACCTTGCCTGGTGCATTCTTTGGTCTTGTGGCCGCCCCGACCCATGCCCTTCAGGAGCTGGCTCGGGACAGTGTGTGTTTGCATCTGAGTGAGTAAAGCCACACATATTACACATACACATGTACATTATTAAGGCTTGTTCTCAAATGGTTGTCTTGCTTCTATAGGGCAGAATTCAGGGATTCAACATTTATAGAGCCACTTAGCTTCTTCAATAAATACGTATGGAAATTTAACACATGGCATGTATAGGCAACTGCTTAGGACTAAATTCTATAGGAATGGAGTATTATTGCCTTTAAGTAGGGTTTTAAATATAAACAGAACCCCACCCTTCTGAAGGAAGGAAGCATACTTATCATATATACTTATATCTATCACTTCCAAACATAAATTCTAAGCAGTCATGTAGCCGTTGCATAATCTTACCATGTAAAAATTCTTTCACATTCCTCATCTCTTTTTTTCTGTAAATAGACCTAATCATCTGTTCATTTGAGATGGATAATACCTAACTCTCAGAAAAACATATGTAATTGTTTTAAATATTATTTTTAAAACCAATTCAAAACCTTGCCATTAGAGAGCTGTCATTTTATATTTCACTTGTAGATGCTACCAAGGTGATGACATATATTACCAAATGATTGTGCTCTGATCTCATGGGGCAGTGTTTGTACCGAGTATGAGTATGCATGTGTGTGCGCACTCATGGATTCCTGGTCCATGTTATCTACCACACTGTCGGACTGGTCCTAAAATGTTTTGTGTGTCACCGGTATTCTGATCAGTTTGAGAATCTTTAGTTCTGTTAGATACTAAATTATATCAGGGCCCAAGACCTCTGCATATAGCAGCAGTTTATACCACCCAACAACCCATTATCAATTATTTCTATAACCCTTTTCTTGGTTTCCATTTAAGAATGCCAACATACTTGACTATGTGAAATGCAAGTAAAATTACAAAATAAAATTCCGTTGCTAATCATTGTTTTGCTCTTCCTCCTGCACTGTTGGTCAGCTTATGGCCCCTGCTGTTCCAGGTCTTTTAGAGAGTTCAGTTAATACTAAGAGATGCTTTACAAAATGGGATATGGGATCTCTGCAATTCTTTAAAACCCTTCTGTGCACGACCCTGTTTTGAATGGCTAATGAGGACAAGGCAATGAAAACTGAGTAGAGGAAATAGCTATTGTTTGTTTATGTGTTTTTTTTCCCCCTTCTCTCTCTCTGTAGACTTAAATGTCATCCAATTATCTCCTGCAAATATCTACAGAATTGTTAGTCAACATCATGATACAGGTTAGAGACAGTGATTGGTCTCATTAGTTCTGTGAACATTTGCATACCCAGGGAGCTCTTAATAAATTGGTAATATTTTTGAATTTGATCATCTTCTAGACTTTTTGCATCCGTGGGGATGCTTTTATAATTGCTTTTAAGTTTTCCATATGTTTCATTATAGAAGTTGAAATACTTCTTGCTAATGAAGGCATTTAGATAAATACTTTATTATTCTAATAACACCTTCAAAAGCAAAGCAAAATTTCTAGGCATTTCCTGAAATAAATATCTCTTTTGAAGTTTGGAAGTTGTGAAACTGCTAATGAGATATGGAAGGGGCATTTTGTAAAAGTGACAAGTTATTTTAATCAAAAAGATCATGGATGTCAGATAGCATTATTGTTCATGAAGTGATTTGACTCTGCCTAAGCCAGTGAGAATTAAGATTTCAATTATACATTACTAATAGCTAAGACACAGGGTTAGCGAGGTAGAGGTTTCAAACCTAAGCATTGCTAAAATGTCATCTTGATTTACTGGTATCACTGCTAAGTACTCTGTAAATGCCAGCAGTTTATACCCTGCCACTAATGCCTAAGAGTAACGGCACGTTAAAATTACAAAACAGAAGGCATTCTGCATTTCAGGCACCAGAGTTAACTTCCAAACAAGATTTGAATACTAAGATGAATGTCTTATCTTTGAGAAGGGAAGGCTTGTTAATGATGAAGTCAGGTCTGCTTAATGCTTAGTGGGTACTTATTCACTGTAGAACTTTTGATCCCTCAGCTGACTTTCATAACTCAGAATAAGGACCCCAAAAGTTGAAATAAATGAGAGAGAGATCCTGAGGTTGAGCAGTGCTCTTTGCTTCAAGTTCTCCTTTTTATCTGCTTGTCCTTCCTTTCACGTATCTGTTTATAAAAGTAGTTGATGCTAAGAGGGTACTATCTCTTAAATAAAGGTGGACAACTCCTTACCATAAAATTCTGATAATGTTCATTCATATTCTTGAGTTTACGTGGACAGATTACCCAGTTCTAAAAGACTGGTACCATTTGGTGGGCACTAGACCCAGACCAGAATGCTCCTTACCATTTAAAGAGCCTTTCTAACCAGGAAAAACAAGACATTTTTTATGTGGCTCTTGTCCTTCTGGGCGTTCCACAGTGTTGAATTATGGCCCAGCACAGGTACTCCATGAATGAGAACCTCCTGGTTTCAGTCACATTGGCTCCATCAAATACGGAAGTCAAGATTAATGTCCTCAGAAGAGTGAGAGTGTACCCTGTAATAGGGTTTTTAGTTTGCTAAAAGTTGCTGGGAGCAATATACCAGAAATAGGTTGGCTTTTACAATGGGAATTTGTTAAAAGCTTACAGGTGGGGGCGGATGTGGCTCAACTGGTTGGGCGTCCGTCTCCCATATGGAGGGACCTGGGTTTGATCCCCGGGACCTCCCGGTAAAATAAAAAAAAAAAAAAGCTTACAGGTCTGAAGCTGTGAAATGTCCAAATCATTCTCTAGATGATTTCTTCCCAAGCTGCAGATATGGGCAATCAGGCACATGGCAGCATCATCAAAAGAGGCTTTCTCTCCGAGCTGCAGCTGTGGTTGATCAGGCGTATGGCTGGTCTCTCCCCTCTCCTCATTGCTTTCAGCTTGGGCCTGCTCTATCTGTGATTTTTCTCTCTCCTGGGTTCATTGATTTCAACTTCTGGAGGCTTCTTTATGTCTCTGTCTGATTTTTTTTTTCTGTCTGCGGCTTTTATTCCTCCATTTAGAAAGGACTCCAGTAAGAGGATTAAAACCCACTCTGGGTCACACAATCTAATCAAAGGCCCTTAACCAAGTAACTTAATCAAAAGGTCCCATCTATAATAGTTACACACACAGAAATGGATTTGCTCTAAGGACATGACCTTATGGGATCCACCCAGGTTCAAACTGTCACTTGGGCCTCCCGAGACTTTCCCTGTGCTTAATCAAATGGAAGAATGACTAAAGTCACAGAAGGGTGAGATATACTCCAAATCTGATTTATTGAAGAGAGTGCTGGCTGCTGAGATAGCACTGAAACAAATCAAGAGGGTTAAGTCCAATAGCAGTCTTCCTGAAGAGTGAGTCAGGGGATCCAGATTAATATGTCATACTTGGTTAGTATTTATTGAAGTTTGTCAGTACCAGAGTAATCTGGAGGTGCTGGTTAAAACTTGAGTAACATTGCAACATCATACCCAGGGTCAAATGAAAACTTTATAACCCTTTCATTAGCATGAAATATTTTCTGTAGGTTCAGCCTAGAAAAAAGTGGTAATGTAATATGACCTAATTTCTTTTTTTCTAGCACAAACTTCCAGGTTAATGTCCACCATGAAGCCTTACATTTCAGAGCCATCATTGGCTCTGATCTGGGAGCTGAAGAGGCAAAAATGAGTAAGGGACAGACCTCCATCAACCTTCAGAGGAGGTGACACTCTAGGGATTTCTACGGACTTGTATTAATGCTGCATTTGTCATTATCAGATGAAAATGGATACTGTGAAAGACTTAACAAAATTCCGTAGACACAGAAAGAGGGTGGGATTTTCAATTCTGAAAGTGTCAAGAAAAGATTTATTGAGAAAGTGACTTTTAGGTTGGGTGTTAAAGTTTTAACTGCATAGGTTGTATATGAGAAGGAATTGATGCTATTTTGGTTTGTGAACACACAATGAACAAAAATGGCAAGGAAGCCCAATCCATTTGACTAGTGGCTCTGTGACCTCGGGGTGTGTGGGCAGAAACGTTGCTTGCATTTGGAATTGCCAGAAGCTAAATCTATAAAAGCATACTAAAAATAGAATTTTAATGGCCTAAATTAAGCTGAATTTGATCATTATTTATAAATCGTGAGGCCCATTAATATATTTTGAAACAGAAGTGACCATTACTGTGCAAAAAAGATACATTTAATAGCGAAGTAATAGTTTTAAGAGAAGACAGACTGGGGAAATGGGTAGCAGGAGACAATTAAAAGGCTGTAGTAGATTGAATTTTGTACCCTGTAGGTGTGAAGCCGCCCACAGGGTATAAATAGGATATTTTGATGATGTTGATTTTAGTTAAAATGCTGCCCAACTGAATGAGGGTGGACCTTAATCCTGTTTATTGAAGTCCTTTATAAGTAGAAGAAATTCAGACATAGTTAGAGAAAGCCACAGGGAGGAACTAAAAGGAAGACAAAGGAGAGGACATCCTCATGTGATGGGAGGCAGGATACAAGCCAAGGAACCCCAAGGATGGTCTGCAGCCAGCACCAGAATATTACAGACTTGGGGAGAAAGCATTGCTTTGCTGATGCCTCGATTGTGAACTTCTCCTAACCTCAAAACTGTGATATAATAAATCCCCTTTGTTTAAGCAAACACTTTGTTGTCATATTTGTCATAGCAGTCTGGCACACTAAGAAAAAGCCTATTGCAATAATCCAATAAAAATAAATAGAAGTGCCTGAAATATGGTTATCAATGTGGAAATGCAAGAGAAACAATGGATTTGGGGCCATTGAAAGAATCTTCCTTTTTCCCTCCATCCCTCCCTTTTAAATTTTCTTTTTTTCCCTCCCTCCAGTATTCACTTCCTCCTTCCTTTTCTCCATGTTCTTATTTGTTGCCTTTCTTTTCCATTTCATATAACTATTAGTGTCTGCCAGGTGCCGGCTGTGGGAGTAGGGAAGAGAGTCCTTCAAAGATGATGCCAGGAGGTCTAGCTTGGTGGGGTTGTAGGGCTGTTAACCATGACAAGGAACACTTTAGGACAGGAGCTCTTAACCAGGGGCCTGTGAGCTTGAATTGAAACTCCAGAAAACATTCTTGTGGGGACGTGTTGGTGCAGGTGTTATATATTTATTAAATAATACATAGTACAGTGTGGACTTAGTAAGAAAAGTCCATGGTTTTCACCTGACTGGCAAAGGGGTCCATGGAACAAAAATGGTTAAGAACCCCTGCTTTAGGAAATGGATCTGCTTTGGGGCAGGAAATAAATTGACTTTGAATTTGAACAGATTGATTTGAATATGCCTGTGGGATTTCTCATTGTGATGTCCAGCAGAGAGTTGAAAGGGCTCTCTGACGTTTCTGCGTCTGTGAAGGGAACAAACTGGCTGCCTTGTGAGCCAATGAGCTCCTATCACAGGAAGACATGGCTGGGCCAGGTGGCCTTGGTTCAGACATGGTAGATGGAAGTCTGATGAGGCATTATTAGCAATCTTGAACCTGATGGGATACAGTGTCTTTCCAACCATATGATTCTATAAATGTGCAGACATGCACATGCTTGTGAAAGTGTGTGTGAGAGAGATACCCTGATTTTTTTGTCTGTGATATCTACTATCATAGGCATTATACCTATTGAAGTTTTCCATTTTGCCATTCTTAACTTCTTAACCTCTAAATAAATCCTCTAGGAAACCTAATTCTCATATTTACATTATATTCTCAACCAAATTAGGATACATAAATGAGAGTATGTTTTCTATTCACAATATTAAGTGCTAGGGCATACTCTTATAAATTAAAACCATGACATTAATAGAGTGTTTTTTGTAGTTGTTCTTGATAATTGTTCTTGATGATTCTTTCACAATTTTGCCACTAATAACTAATAAAGATGTACCAGTATTTCATCAGAGAATCTTCACTGTTTAAAATGGTTTTTAAAGATTTACCAATACTATTGTTATTACTACTATGATTATATTTATTATATTATTATATTCTGTTGTTGTTACTCCTCTTCTTTACTTCCTGCATATTTGGCAGTAATTATATTCAAACTTTACATATAGTTCTGTGGACCTTTGAGGCCTTTGAAAATGTGTGAAATGGTAGGTTTTTCATCACTTCAGCAGCTGTATAAACATAAGTTGCATCTTATATAAGGTTCTAAAATGTAGCAGTGTTCTACACTGTAATATCAAAAAGACAAAATACTATTGGATCTGCCTTCCTATTTTTCATTTGTACATGTACTTTTGAAACTGTTGATCTTCTACACATGAAAAATGATCTTAGTTCCTGTGAGGTTCTCTATTGGATTAGGTTCTGGTTAAGCAATGTAAATACGTAGGAAAGGTGTTACTACCATCAGTTATGTTTCAGAAATTCAGTAGGTGAGTTAACATTTTAAATATTGACCTGGGAAGATGCTATTTTGCACTATCCTTTTCTCAGAATTCCATGAGATGAATCACTTTAGTCATTATCGAATGGTTTGTAGCAGTTGATACATGTATTGATTAAGATAAACATAAATGACTTATTATAATAGTAAATAAATAAAGCTGTAAGAATTAACATGAAATCCAGAAAAATTAAAACAACATATTATTGATGGAAGTTTAAATTGGAAAAAAATCTTTTCTGGAGAAAAATCTGGGAAAAAGTGTCAAAATTAAAATTTATATATCTTTTGACTCAATGATCCCACCTGAAGGATTGTAAGGGAATAAATGTATGAATGAACAAATATGTATGTACACAGATATTGATTGCAGCATAACTTCACTAGTAAATCATAGCAAACTAATTATTAAATATAGTAGAGTATAAACACAAAAATAGAATTGTATAAAATTAAAGAATGAGCTAGATCTACATGTACTGACCTGGAAAGGACAGTGACATATTGTTGAGTGAAAATAAATGGAACATATGTGGTTTGAGCCCAATTATAAATATATTTATATGCATTCAGAGTCTGAAAAGATATGTAGCATACTCTTAACATTTTTCATCCAATAAATATTTACTGAGTTCTTCCTATGCACTAAACACCCAGTAGAGTGGCAGAGCTCTATAAAACAGTTAATAAAAATACACCGTGGTGAGTTATGGTATGTTTGGATTTAGCTGAGGGTGCTAGGGTTTCATATGGTAGGGAGCTCTCTAGAGAACTGAGAAGACATTCCTGAAAAAAAATGATGTTTTATAGCTGAAACCAGAAGGATAAGGAAGAATTAACCAAGGAAACATTATTTAAGGCAGAGGGAATAGGAAATAAGAAAAATTAGAGGCAGGAGAGATTTAATATATTCAAGGGGCTGAAAAGATTAAATTTGAATGGATTGTAGAGTGGGGTTGGGATTGTATTAGAAAATTTACTTTGTATTTTATAAATTTGTGTTTTTTAAATGAAGATATTCTCCTTGAAACAAATAATTAGAAAACTAGCTAAGGTTAGAGCAAACTAAGAAAAAATAATGAAACCCTTTAAATAAGATGAAGAATAATAATGAGAAAAGACAAAAGAAGGTGAGAACAATGAAGTTGAAGCATACAACAAAAGGCTAACATTATATATTAAGCTCAACTGATAGGAGAGTTATACAAACAATGATTTTAGAAGATGAAAATACTTCTTTTAAATAGGCTTAAAAAGAAATATTAAATAAAGCCACAGTGCAAATCTTTTCAAATTAGACTTCTTTTGTAGAAAGGCCCAGAGGAATATTTGTATCAATACAGCTGAGAAACATTTAGCAGACTTTCCTTTCAGTGGTTCTTCTATGTCCTCAGCATTCCAGGACCTCTTAATCTGATGCTGGTGTTTCCCTTTTCCCACTGCTTCCAGTCCAGTTAATGTCTGCAATCCCCACAGGTGTATGCCAACTCTAGATTTTTAGAATCACCTGGAGAAATTTTTAAAGCTGGATTATCAGGCTTCACTTCAGGTCAATTAAATCAGAACCTCTGGGATGGAGCCCAGGCATCAGAAGGTTTTAGTGCTTCCAGATGATCCTGATGTGCAACTGACACTGAAAAATCACTTGTCTAGGGAGGTTTGGGCTATGAACACATTTAATGTATAAACAAAGTATAAAGAAAAAAAATCACTCAAATGCATAACTCCAAAGAGCTGAGTCAAGAACTAAGAAATGAGAGGTCTCAAAATTCTTTGACTAGTTTAATCATAAGCTTGTCTGAGATATGGCCTTTGAAGGGTGTTAGATGCTGAGTGAAGAAATAGGCTTTAGAGGGGAGACACTTCAGCTATAAAATAGAGGAAGAATATCTGTGACATGAGAATGATAACTACCTCATCAAGAAGTTGTGGCAGTTAGTTTATATCAACAAAGTGCATATTGTAATTCATAGTGCAGATTCTCAATAAATAGTTAGAACTATAAGGAGAAGGTGGAAGCTCAAACTCTTTCAATATCTTACTTCACAAAAGATGCATAGCTTTAGTCCTTGGCTTCCACCAAGTCACAAAGATTATTTTTCTTTTAGTGGATACTAATAGGATATTGTGTACAGTATGGATCCAAAAATGGTAGATAAAGAAACAATGTACATATTGTCTTGTGCAGGTAGGATAGTGTTCTTTCAGACTTTTTGAAGGCATTAGAATTGTCCTAATGATCTGTTTGGGCAATGTATCTAAGTATTCTGTTGCTGTGTAGCAAATTACCACAAAAGTAGTGGCTTTAACCATTTAGCCCACGGTTGGGTAGGTTAGAAGCCTAGGGGTAATGTGGCTGGTGTCTCTGCTGAAGGTCTCAGAAGTCTAAAGGTCAGTGGGTTGTGCTCTCATCTGTTGTTCATCCAAGCCATGTGGTTGTGTCAGAATTCAGTTCCGTGTCATTGGAGGACTGAGGTTCTTGTTTCCTTACTGGCTGTCAGCCAGGGGCCACTCTCAGCTCTGAGAGGCCAGTCACATTCCTTGGCATGTGGCATGTCCCTCACCCATCTTTCATTTGGTAAAGCCTAGAAACCCATTGGTTGGGATGGGAGACCAGCCTTGACTTATCTCCTACAGGAAAAATAGAAGAAGAAAGCATCAATCATAAATTGAAAAAGTAAGCCTTTTTGTTTTATACTTTTAGGACCCAGGAAAGGCTATGTGCACTTTTGTTTCATAGTAAATATATTCTTGTAAATATATTGTCTTTCTTTTTTTGTTCTTAATGATTACAATTTCTTATACAGTTTAATCTCATGGCAAATATATCATAAAATCGCAAACCAAAAGTAAACCTTCTAAAATGAGCTGCATTCACAAATAAAAATTGTCCTCACATTTGTTGCTGTTCGGGGGTTGTTTTGTTTAAGAAACTAGCAGCAGCTTGTTGATTCTCTCAGATACATTGGGTTTAACTGTTTCTGTCCGTTCTGTGAAGTTGCTCCAGAAAAGGAAGGTCCCCTATTGCAGCCTCCTAGAGAAGTAAAATTGCTTAACACTTGCTTCTAGTACCTGGCAGCTTTCTTAGTATTTGAAAGGTGCTGACTGGAATCTACTTAAATTGTGATAGACCTACAGGTACCACTTCCAGTGTTCACTATTCTAGGCAGTAATTCCCTGCAACTCTTGAAGAGATGATGGTTTCCTTGGTCATGAAGCATTGTTTAGGTTTGGGCCAATTTTTTATTTCAGAGGACCCAACTAAGGAAATAAATCTTATACTTGTTTTCTCAAAATTATAAATATGTGAATTAATGGGGTTTGCTAAGAATAATGCGTCACCTTATTTGGCTAATATGCACTTGCAATGGAAACAAACAAATCATGGCATTCTTTGGAAGGCTTCTGTATAAACATGTTAAAAGGAAATAAATTTCCATGGGAATTTGCACCAGAAATATATAGCGTGTATGTATGTGTGTGTGTGTGTGTATGTGCATAAGTAACTTATTTGTTGATAATAATAGGAAGTCCCTTGGGAGAATATCTTTCATTTAAAGGTATTTTATTCAGAACTATATTGGATTCTATTTTTATTTTCTAGTATACTTTTAGGAGAACTGCGAACATTTAAATGTAATATAAAATTACCCATGTGCTATCCTGCAGCAGACTTTTAACTAGAGTAGACATTCCCTGGGGTTATGTGAGGATTTTTCCACTGACATATAGACTCCGAGAGATTTGCAGGTACCAAAAACAAGAGGGGGGGATTTGTATGATTGTAATGTCGACAAATGGAATGGCTCTGATGACTGGGTAACAAATCCATTTGTAGGTCACGTGGATTTCAACTCTTTAAGCAGTCATATAAAGGCCTAACTGAGTTGTTAGGCAATATATAATTAAAATAATTATTGATAAAAGATCACTGACTTTTGGCTTATAACTGTGAAAGAGTTCAAGGAATTGAGTGACATTACTATAATGGAAAGAGTTTCTCCCATTTCCACCTATTTATGTGAACAGAGTCTCCACATTTATAGCAATAAAAGCAAAACAAAATGAAGAGAATTAAAGCTGAACCTTGTCTCCTTTTAGAAATAACTAATAGTCATCCACAGAAAACATGAACTAAATGAGAAAAAAGCCTTCTCCATCCATCTCATTAAGAGATTCTTTTGAAGTGATTGCAATTTTTAAAATAATTATTTATCACAATTTCAAATTTATTTGATTTGATAATTCTGCTCTCCTAATAATTTTAATAATAACTCAAGAGAAAAAAATATATACTTAGGGGCTTATGGTCACGGGGAATGTTTTTAAAAAATCAATTTTACATACATATTTTGTCATAGAGAAATATGATCAATAAAAAGACTTTGAAGCACAAAATATATTGAATTAGGGTAAAATTCAGTGGGGATGAAAATGAGTTCAAAAACAAATAGGAATGAGGTAAAATTTCTGACTGTAAGATCTAGTTCATGTAGTTTTCTCTAGTATTTAGATTATAATGGATTCATTTAAAGAATTATAAGTTTTATTCCAAAATCTCAATATGTTTAATGTACTACAACTTATATCTCCTGCTATTTAAACTTATCATGAAAATTAAACTTCTATTTTGAAATGTGCAAGGGGTACAGAGTTTTATAAAATTATTTTAGGAGGATACATGAGGTGTGAAAACTTACTGCACTTGTAAAAATGCCTGCCCGTGTGATAGGTGGCTTCCCACTGCTGTGGTAAGGGGGTTGGTATAGGGGCTAAGACCCTAGCTGGCTTTTGACACTGTCAGTATCTCACCTTCTTCCACAGTCCTCCCAAATATATATATATATATTTTTTTAATTTATTTTTATTGTGGGTAAAAATCAAAATTCTCACAATACATACAAACATTTGCAAAATGATATATAAATATATATGCATATATGTGTATTTGCTTACAAAAATGTTATTTATATATATATATACATATATTTTAAGAGGTGCTTAGATTACCCAAAATATTACACGGAACCCACTGGGATTCCCATGTTGCCCACCTCCCACACCTCCCACCACATCCCACACAAATATCTCCCACAAGTGTGGCCCACCACCCTCAATGAACTTACACATCCTGGAGCCTTGCCACCAACCATAGACCACAGTTCACACTGTAGACCACACTCTCTCCCACTCAGTTCTGAGTGGTGTGTGCTGATTTAAAATGGCCTACATCCGTTGCCACAACAGTACTCAGGACAACCTCCAACTCCCAAAGAAGCCCCTGTATTTCAACTGCTCATCCCCTCCCTACCCCAAAAGTGTCAAGTGGCCACTGACTCCACCTTATTGTTATAATTTCTTGCATTGCTAGAATCACCATATGTGAACAAGAGAATACCATCAAGTCCACTCTAGTCCATAGTTCTTCCCCCAATCCTGAGGGGACTGGGATGGTGATGTCCACTCCAACTCCAAGTGAGAGAGGGCTTATATCCCATGGATATGGTGGGTGGGATGATCCTTCCTGCAGATGCAGGCCCTCTCCATTCCCTGGGATGGCCATTGCCCATCGTTGTCTCCTCACCAGGTGACTTGGATGAGTCCATTGAGCTGTAGGGTAGGAGTTGCAGCTCCACCTAGATTTCATGCACATCTGGCACATAGGTAGGCGGGAGGCTCCAGTCTCTGGAAGTATACCTAAAATCTCCAGCATCACATATAGGTTTGAATAGACAAACAACCCATTTAAAAAATGGGCAAGTGACCTGAAAAGACACTTCTCCAAGGAAGAAATACAAATGGCTAAAAAGCACATGAAAAAATGCTCAACATCACTTGCTATCAGGGAAATGCAAATCAAAACTACAATGAGATACCATCTTAAACCCATCAGAATGGCAGCTATTAAAAAAACAGGAGACACTAAATGTTGGAGAGGATGTGGAGGAATAGGAACCCTCATCCACTGCTGGTGGGACTGCGGTATGGTCCAGCCACTGTGGAAGACAGTTTGGCAGTTCCTCAGAAAACTAGCAATAGATCTTCCGTATGATCCAGCAATTCCACTTCTGGGTATATACCCAGAAGAACTGAAAACAAAAATACAAACAGATATATGCACACCAATGTTCATAGCGGAATTGTTCACCAGTCCCTCCCAAATATTTGAACGCTTAACAAACACCATCTTATGTGTGCGTGCATGCATTATTTTTTAATTTTTTTACTGTTGATTCAGAAATGGAACTCCCAACCACTCTCAAGTAGCAGTTCAATGAATCCAGGGCCTATTGCTTTTATTATTTGCATTTTTTTTTTAAATAAATGACCAGTGTGACAGGGAGTTAGCATGCTACAGTCTCAGCTCAATGTTCTCTTACGTGATCAATTTGACCCCAAAAGTTTTGGTGTAGATGTCCCTCCAAGCCCTCATAGTTATCCAAAGGTATGTTGCAGGTATTGTATGGAGTTGGTCATTTGGGGTCATTTGGGGTGAAAGACCAAGACTCCAGACACAGGAGAACGGGGCTCCTACTCAACTGATTCCTGAAAGACTTCCGATACTTGGGTGTCTGCATCAGCACCCTGCCCAGTTTCCCTCCATCCTTAACTCAGAAGGCATATTGTACGGCAGGCTGCACCGTGCCCTTCAACTGGAGCCCTAACACAGGCAACAGGTTCTGTCTGCACTGAGCCCCGGTGGAGTCACTTCATCCCCCAGAGTGAGCAAAGTAGCATCACCACCAGCAAAACTTAAAAAGAAAATAGAAAAGGAAACTACCTAGATATTCATATGAGTGGGTGTGCACATCCCTTTACATTGCCCTGGTACAAATATAGAAGAGATTTCTATAGTCATGGATGCCAGTGAAACCATCTCTTTATTCAGTCTGGCAGACATGAATCTAAATTTTTCCTTTATATGTCAGCGGATTACCAGGTATTTTAAAGAAAAAGCTGGCTGCTGCTTCTGTTCCCCAGAGTGGGGAGCTTACTGTGGTGTGATAAGCTCTCTGGTGCTGTGGCAGGGATGGCCTGGGTCATTTGGCTAAGAGTCCTAAGGCTGCTGTCCCTCGACCCAGACTGTCTAGGAGCCTTTTACCATTTGCTCTTCCTGAGTTGTTCTCAACCCTAGGTTTTGCCCATGTTATTTCCCTTACTCTAGAATTTTTTTCTATCTCCGCCTAGAAGCTTTACTAATCATCTTGGTATAGGCCCTTCTAGCACTCGAGCATTTTCCCTGGTGATAAAGATTTACTAGGGTAAATCTAATGAAGTTTCACATCTCCGTTGATATAAACAAGTATAATCTCTGAAAGTAAGAAATACTAAAACAATTTGCTAATATTTACTTTCTATCATGTTAATAAACAGTCAATATATTTCATTTGCCAGTCTAGATATTGGCTATAATTTGAACAAGCTCTCAATACTTTAATGCAAATTCACAGTTTCTGTGAAATAAATAACCAGTTGGACTTCACATACTAAAACAGCATGTTTCATTAAATGTAAATATGGTATCTTCCAAGTCATAAATTTAAGGTAATGATAACAGGTCTCCACAGTGCTTTCATATATACATATATAATATGTTTGATCCCAAAGTGAAATAGATTTTAAAAAATAATGACAAGATAGAAGTAAACAAAGTTCCTTCATTTGTCTTAAAGAAATAAAAAGATTAATTTGAGTGACTCTTTACCTGAGAGAATTTGATCTGTTTTATTTAGTACAGTTTAAAACTCTACAATTACAATTTCAATTAACAGATGCTTAATGAGTACCTACATATTCAATGCCTGTGCTTCCTAAAGATTTCTGCACTTTAGAAATGGTCCGGGCATTTGAAGTCAGTGACTACAGATGGCATTTGCAGACATGGCATAAATGGTATCCGGCAGGGAGAGAGTATAGTGTAACAGTAGACAAGAGCATAAAACCAAGCCTTGAGGAACTTGATGTTAAATAGTGACAGAGAAGGGGAAGACAAGCTTGGAAAGGAGCTGGATAAGGACAATTAGAAAAGAAAAGCTGGAGCACGTGGGGATTCTAAAGCAACAGCAAGAGATAGTACCATGAAATCCTTAGCAATTAAATAATATGAGAGATAAAAATTGTCCACTACAATTTTTTCAACTTTAAATGTATCCAAAGGAAAAAATTCAAAGGGAAAATTCATAAAAAGGAAAAAGCATCATTTTCTGTGGGTTGGATAGATTTTATTAAGAAAAAATGGGGAGATGGCTGGTCTGTGGTCAGTATCATCCTTTTAAGTCATATTTCCAGGAACAAAAAGTCAGAGAAAAAACTC
Organism: Tolypeutes matacus; assembly: GCA_026826555.1. NCBI lineage: Eukaryota > Metazoa > Chordata > Mammalia > Cingulata > Chlamyphoridae > Tolypeutes > Tolypeutes matacus. The sequence goes on along the minus strand of JAKSZT010053888.1, from coordinate 8,045,986 downwards.
TTCTTTGATGGTCTCTGCTCTGAGAATCATCCCCCTGGGCTGAGGTGGGGGGGGGGGGGCCCCCGAGGGGGGGGTCGGGGGGAGGCTTTGTTCTTTCCCACTGACCTCACTGCCATATCTGTTGGTTTCCTTCTCTAGTCTCTCAAGAGAGAGAATGATGTACATGAAAGAAAGGAAAGCCACCTTCCACTGGCAAAGGAACAGCGCCTACATGTAGGAGGGGGAAGGAAGAGGGGATGGATAAAGGCATCAACAATGTTGTGTGACAAGAAGCAAGACGTTTGAGGCCATTTTCAACAGCAAGCTCATGCTAGTTGTAAAATATGAAGGTCTCTCCTCTGCCGGAGATGACTGGAGGGTGCAGGAGGACAGTGGTTTAAAAGACAGGGCCAGAGATTTGGGAATGTTATGCAAAATGAGTGAGTGGATTGATCAGGGAATGTGGTAGGTTTGCTGGATTTAATGGATGATATTATTAAAATATTACTCCACATCTTGAGTCCTCTTTGAGGACAAAATTAATTAACATAAAGCCATATAATAATATCCACTCAAATCGGAACAACAGTATTTGTTGAGTTTAAGGCATTAGTGCATGTAATGATTTGAAGGGCGGGGATATAAACTTATGAAAAAGTACATAGGAGAAGACGTATTCATTGGCTCTAGACACAGCAATCACTTAAAGCAGGTTGGCTATGAAAAATTTGATGCTTGGCAAAGCTGGGCTAGAAGAACCAATGCTGCGATGATCCTATTAGAATAATTCAAATGACCCAAACTCCCTTCATTAGTGGGAGCTTAATGGAGTTGCTTCTAGATACTTTTGCTGTCCTTCATTTTTGTCTGTTTCTAAAATAGTAATCAATATAGTAAAACCATTAGGCACAGATTATCTTAGCTGTACTAACTGGGCTGAAGCCCAGGTTGACCACTTACCAGCTCTGAGATGCCAGACAAGTATATAACCTCTCCAACCTTGCTTTTCTGTCAGGTAAAACAGGAATACATCTATCTCAAAGATGAGTCAGGAGTATCCAGTAGGATAAAGTATGCACCAAGCTTAGCACAATCTCTGTCATCTGAAAAATGATTCAATGGCTGTAACGTATTGTTGTTACCAGCTTTCTTAACACACTTTGGCACAGGGATATTCACCCACCTCTGCTCACATCTTTTTCTATCATTGATACACTGTGCTAATTCATTTAATTCAGTTCATTATAGTTAATAAGTGATAATATGAACAGAGAATGAAACACCCATTTGGATAGTTATGGGAATCAAAATTCTAACAGTTATTTAGCTCAGCATCCAGACTAGCATTAGATGAAGATCAATGGGAGTAATCTATCAATTAATTTTCTTTGTTTAAAAAAATGTTGCCACGTATAACGTGAAATTTGTCATTTCAACTATTTTTAAGTGTTCAGTTCATTGCCATAAAATACATTCTCAGTGCTGTGCTACCATCACCACTATCCTTTATCAGAGCTTTTTCAGCATCCACGCCAAACCGAAACTCTGTACCCATTAAGCATTAACTCCCCCTTCCCCCTCCCCTTGTCTATGTTAACCTCTAATCTACTTTCTGTCTTTATGGATTTGCTTATTCTAGATATTTCATATAAATGTAAACATATACTGTTTGGCCTTTTGTGTCTGGCTTACTTCATTTAGCCTAATGCTTTCTAGGTTCATCCTTGTTGTAGTGTGTATCAGATCATCATTCCTTTATACAGCTGAGTAATATTCCATCGAGTGTGTATACCACATTTTGTTTATCCATTCTGTTGATGGGCAATTGGGTTGTTTCCACCTTTTTGACTATTGTGAATAATGCTGCTATGAATATTGGCACTCAAGTATCTGTTTGAGTCCTTGCTTTCAGTTTCTTATTATACCTAGTAGTACAATTGCCCGTTCATATGGTAATTCTATGTTTAATTGTTTGAGGAACTACCAAACTGTTTTCCACAGTGACTGCACCAGTTTGCATTCATTCCCAGCAGCAATGAACGAATATGCCAAGTTCTGCACATCTCACTAGCATTTCTTATTCTACGTTTTTTTAGATAATAGTGATCCTAATGGGTATGAAGTTGTATCTCATTGTGGTTTTGATTTGCATTTACCTAATGGCTAATGATATTGAGCATATGTTTATTGGACATCTGTGCCTTTTTTGGAGTGTATTCTATAAATTTTGAAATTTTATAAAACATGTTAACATATTCAACTTTTCTTTTTAGTGTTGAAAAGGAAAATTTCTTTTCAGGCCTCAAGCTATGTATAGACATAAACCATAAAACATGTTTTATTGTCATCAAATTTGCTCACACTCACTATTCTTGAAATAAAACATTTAAATATTTAAATACTGACTCTTGCTATTGACAGTATCAATACCACAGACTAAATGAGAAGCTGAATAGGTAGTAGTTTTGACAATTAATGCCTCTGGGGTGATTCACATCCAGTGTGCATGCTCCCCGGAGTTACATTGCTTATAAATTTTATTTATAGTCCATATAAGGCTTTATGTTCCTAGTATTTTTCACAGTACATTCTTTATGTACATGTGCCTGGCCTCAGTTATACTGATAGCTATCCATTTTTTATTAAGAATCAAATTGAAAATAGTTTTTATGACATTTCTGAATTATAAAAGAATTTCATGCCTTTTCCAATAGTACTGTGCTGCAGCTGAAATATATTATGTCTGTGCAGTGAGCTAATTGTAGTGAAAAATAATTTGGGTGACCTTGCATGGTGTTGAAGTAGCTAATAAAACTCTATCCTGGCCAGGTGTAGATTTCAGGTATGGGACCAGATTGCTGCTTCCCCAGAGACAGCTCAGGTTGTTGGAAGTTTTTCTGTGGAGACTAGAATATGCTTTTCCTTGAGCAACAGTGGCTCTTAATTTGGTTGTTCTGCCCACAGGGCTCCCTGAAATAAATCTCAGTGTGGGGAAGAGAAAGAGAAAAGAAAGTAGGCTTTTTTTTTTCAGATTCTGAGATCGCATCCACCAACTAGGTTGGTGTGCCCATGGGGACCCTGAATAGTTCATGGAAAGGCTGTTTTGTTTTTGTTTGTTTTAAAAATCAATTTGTTCCTAAAGTTCCTCAAATATTTACTACTGCGGGTGGAAAGAAAGAATTTTTTCCTTCTCAATTTTGCCTTGGGGAGGAAACATTTCTGTGCTTTCTCAACCCCAAAGGGAAGAGTAGGATTAGAATGTCTGAGCTAGACAAAATTTACCACTTCTTTTTTGGTCATGTTCAGCTGTTCTGTAAGCAAATAGTAAGGCTCTCCGGACCTTTTCCCCAAGGCCCAGAAAGCTCTCCATTTACCCCAAGGAGAACAGCATGATCCAGTTAAACACCTGCTATCCTCTCAACCCCTTCCCCATTATATCTCCACAATGCCTCACCCAAACATGCTACAGGTGGCTTTCCCCTTCTTTATAGTGTCTGTCCTTTTAATTAAAAGCAGCATTAAACAACAACAGCAGAGCTTAACTTACTGTTAAATGTGACATCCCACCATAGGTATTACTGATCTATCCCTTTTACAAACCTAGATATGTCCCTATGTTAGGTTTTATTCTAGAAGTCATTTAAAGCAGTCTACTACATTGGTCCTCTTTATCATTGTAACAAAGTCCTGAGAAACTTTGTGTTCTTCCATTACTTTGTATTTTGCTATATTTATGTACCTGCTAAATGTTATGCCCACTTTTTAGAGGTGAAAAACAAACATAATGAAGGACAAACCTGGTAAAGAGAGTTTGGTTTCTGATTTTTAGCTCTCGAAAGGAAAGTACAGATGGGGAAGGGAGTTCAGTTAGTTTTTTTCACTTTTGGGGAATGCTTACGTGTTTCGGTATGTTAGGGTTCTCTGGGAAAGAGAACCAAGAGTTATATATATATATATATATATATATATCAAGAAATTTATTTTAAGAAATTGGCTCACACAATCACATGAATTCCTCAGGACACCTCCACAGGCTGTAAATTCTGATAAGAGTTGAGTTGAAGTCTTGATCAAAATCTGTAGGGGAAGCTGGTAACTCAGAGAAGAGTATTGGGTATAGTCTTAAAGCAGAATTTCTTTTTCTGGAAACTACAGTTCTTGCACTTTTAAGGCCTTCAACTGACTGGATGAGGCCCACCCACATTATGGGGGGTAATTGCCTTTCCTCAAAGTCAGCTGATCATAGATGCTAATTATATCTGCAAAATGTCTTCACAGCAACATTTAGGCAAGTGTTTGACCAAACAGCTGGACACCATAACCTAACCACGTTGACACATAAAATTGCCCATCACAGTCAGACTGTTGGCAAGCCTGGGAACTGAAAGAGAAAGACAAGCATTCTGTCCTCAGGGAGCTTGCAGTCTAATGGAGGAGAAGAATTCAGAAGATTTTCGCTACGGCACGATGAAGGTGGCATCGTAGACACTAAGGATGAGGAGGAGCCAGCCAGATGATAAAAGGTGAAGAGGCAGTACTAGGCAAAATATCCCAAAATGAGTGACTGTAACAAAAGAACCTGGCCTTTAGGAGACAAAGGTCCATCTCTATGACTGAATTATCTGTGTGAGGTAAAGTTTTCTGATAAGTAAAAATGGAGTTAATAATTCTTACATACCTAAAAGATTTCCGGAGGGATATCTAATTTATATAAGGCACCAAGCCTGGTTATGCGGAGTTGCTTAATAAAGGTAAATTTCCCTATATCCCCTTACACTAGTCTCTAAATAGAGCACTCAGTGTTCTAAAGATGTTGTGATTTAAATGTGATCAGAAATAAATGAATAATCATTAGTCAGATGTATTGGTCTTTTTTTTTTTTCCATCAGGTAGAAGTCCAAAATAATGTTCCATGCTATAAAATAAAGATGTTAAAGCATTGTTGACTATTTTGTGTATTTAAAGCTTTTATTTATAAGTTTCTCTTGAGGATTCTTTGGAATAGATACTTTAATAGTTGCTAAATGCTCCACTGTTTGGCTATAGGAGAGACATTGAAAGCTTCCAGTACCACCAGTTGGCTGCATACACATTATAGTCTTGCCATTTATTATTATTATTGTTGTCATTGTTATGTTAACAAAGCATTAATAAAATTTATGGTTGGAGTAAAGTACCAAACATACCCAAACACATTTATTTTGATTTTTCAACAAATAACTTTGTTCACTTGATAGATGGGAAGCTTCACTTTCAAATGTAATCTTCATGAATCATTGTATGATTGATGTATAAACTTTGAACACTTGTATCTTGACAACATTTGAGGTAAGAGAAAGGATATATGAGAAAGGAAAACAGTAATGTTGATATAAAGATGCCTTACACTAAATGTTTAGTTTTTTTAATCCATCCATCCATCTCTTTCTCTTCCCTCCCTCCCTTCCTTCCTTCTTTCCTTCTTTAGTGTATTCTTTTCCACTGTAGGATTGAATAAATCTTAAGGCAAATCATATGGGTAAACAGTAAATGGAGCTTTTTTCCTAGTAAGTCTTTCAGAACTTGTTCATTATTGTTGACTCTAGGCTACTATTCTAAAAAAAAAAATCAAAAATATACCTTCATACTATTAAATAATTAAGTAGGTTATTTTTCAGTCAAGAAAATGGTTTCTTTGAAATGAAGTGTTAACTAACAAGCTTGTAATATTTCATATTAATCTTAAAAACTACAATAGGAGCACATTACTGACTTTACATGATGCCAAATTTTATGTTCCAACTTGGGTGCTTAGAGCTCAAAAGTAACATTTTTTAAAGAATTTTGAAATAACTAGTAAACAACAAAAATATAATCTTTTCCAAATGTCGGAGATAAATGCCTTCACTTTATTTATGTTTGGAACAACTGAAAATGTTTTACTCTTTTGACATTATAGATTTCTTTCTCTTTAAATCTAAAATCCTTGATTATTTGTTGAAATTAGAACTAATATTTAGGTCCCTTGATAGCACATGTGAGAAATATTTCTTAATACATTCTTAAAATGTATATCATATCATTTATTTGAAGCACTCTTTTCTTTTTAAAGAAGGAAATTTATTATTCTCTTACTACAAGACCCTTTAATCTTCATTTTTGCTTATGGCTACTTAGTTCGGCAGATAATTTTATCGTGCTAGATCATAAAATGCAATTGAAAGTTTTTGTATAGAACAAAATTTTAGCATTAGATAGATTTTGATACTGCCATTTGAATTTGTTCCACATAATAGGTTTTTTTTCCTTAGAAGAGATTGGAGGTTTGATATAATTGAACTATGCATTTCTGATACATAGCAACTTCCAGCACACAGTGACCATATTGTCAACTATGTCAGTAAACCTAATATAACGTGTGCTCAGATGAAGAAAGTGTTAAATTGACATTCGAATGCACTTCTATTTGTTTTAGGCTAATGTGTGTATAATGAATAACTCTCACTTCATAGATATCATGCATTAAATGTAATCTGTTTCGAATATTTTCTCATATGGTATTCCTGTGACTGTTCACTATAAATATGGCCACATGGAAACTAGCCTATAAAATGTGGCTTATCTAATTCATTGCTACCCATTTATGGCTGCGCCATGTGGTAGGAATCCAGAAACATCAGGTCTGCTGTTTTTATAACATTCAACTGGCCTCCAGGTAATAGGAATAGCCAACTATTTTGGCCCAGAGCCAACTCTCAATGGTCCTACCAACCAGCACCACTTGGCAAATAACTCTGAAGCAGTGAACAATCTTATGTGGAACCAGAGAGGACGTCTCAAAGTGGATTTCAAAATTCTTTTCTCCCCAAACCAAAATGTGTCACTAGCTGGAATCTATTGTTGTTTTTTTGAAAGATCATATGCTTTTGGTCTTTGTGGGTATTTTCAAATGAAATGAAGAAAACAGTTCTGTGTGGGTAACTTAGTCCTTCACTCCTTTCCCTCCACACTCTGCACCTCAGTTGATTTTTTTGGTAGGGCTATTCATATTTCGATCAAGTGAGATTTTATGTTAATTGCAGTTGTGGGGTTCACTCCTTAAATAACTCACAGTGGTTTAGTTATGGTTCTTTAATATAATAATGAGCTAAAAACAGGGACAAAAGCCCACAATCTACCAAGAAGTCTAATTTAGAAATCTTGTTGGTAGAAAAGGAGAAATTTAACACTGAATTTCTGTTCTATATTCTCCTTTTACTTAGAATAAGCCCCCAAGGGAAGAACAGGTATCTAATGATGTATCATTCATCCAAAACACTATATTCTTATTCTTAACTTCTATGTACATATGAAATAACAAAGATCAATAAGCATCTACAGTTATTTTCAAATTGAACAATTACAATATTTCCTCTTTTCTGCAGTGAAGAAGCTTAACTCTTGCCAGTGTGGTTTATCTAAAGCAACTAGAACTGGAGAAAGCCATACTGGGCTGTAGACTCTAAAACAAAACACCTGAGACTTGGCAACCTCTCATTAACCTTCAAAATTCGGTGCAAATCTGAACCCTGAAATCAAGACATATTTAGGAAGATCAGCACTCAGGAATATAAAAATAAGTTGGAATGAAAATTACAGTGAGGGTGCAATACGGGAAGTTTCACCAAATTGTCATGTATAAGTTTGGCATATCCAATATTAATTCTTATTGGGGGTTAACAGTGACATATATGGGAAGACTCAGGTTATTTTAAAGAGAACAGGTCAAATCAGACAGTTCTTTTCCTATCTATAGATCTATAGAGATAGACATAGATCTATAGATAGATGGATAAATATAAAATCGGGGCTATAAAAATGGCAACAGAGATTGTCATGAATAAAAAACAATTTAAAAAGTGTGGCTGCCCCTGGCCTAAGTCCTGGATTCTTTGAACTGGAAGTGGTCTTGTTAGAGTATGATAGTTTGAGTTGACACTGGATTGCCTCCTGAACTCAGTGGTGGTACCAGAATCAGACTAGAATTTGGTGGCAGTTGGGAGTGGGGGTGAGGATAACAAAAAGATGAAATGAATGGTTCATAAATACTTCTTATTTCAAGTTTCTTTTTATTGTACACTTAATTATATAACCATTTACTTGCGTTTAGGAGCAAGGCCTAGGCTCCTAAGGTAAATAGTTCATTAATTTTTATGTCAGTCTTGGTGCTATTTACATGCATACAAATGAAACTAAACTACCCAAGGGAACTTGTAGAGGGTTGGTTTCAAATTCATGAATTAATGCAAATGGTAAGGTTACATCATTTGGGTATAAGCTATAAGCTTTGGAGAATCGAGAATAAGCAATCAAAGTAAAATAGCTGTAGTGCCTGCATTATTCATGAAAATGAGATCTTGGCATTTATATTCTAAGGTGACGTTGTGGGAGATAGAGCTACCTATTTTGTGCAGGTGCAGTAAAAAGGTCAGTGTGAGTCCAGGATCAGCCTGAATGTGGGCAGAGAAAGGGCCCTGAGCGTCTTTATTTAGAGGAAATCCACAAGGCTTTCTTTTGTTCTACTGTATTTCTGATGTTTATTGCCACCACTTCTGAAATCCTACAACCTAAGAGCAATCATATTTCATTGATTCTAAGGTGTCATCGATTGGAAGCTGCATTATGTTTAATGTACCACAAAGAAATCACTTCCAATTAAAGTATGACTTTTCATTATCCGAAGATTCGTCCCAATTTCAAAGGTGTTAAAATGGTAAAAGTAAAAAGTCACCTTAGAATTGTTGAAATACAGTACAAATTTTATTTTATGAAGTTGGCATCTAGCTTGGAGGTGAAGCTTACACTTACTTCCAGAGGGCTGTTTCTGTGAGATACAGACCTTTCCTGTAGGGAATGAGAGGTCAGAGATGCTTTTTCTCCCATGAGCATTTTAGATAGGAAATGTGGGAATATTAGAGTTTAACCTGGTAGGGTGCTTGGGATTTCTGCTTCTGTATCTATGCCTTCCTATGTTTAATTGCTGCCAGTGGGGTTTCGTAGGATACAAGTAGTCATAAGAACATTTCAGCTGTGGTTTACATATATATTATGTATTATTTTATTAAAAGTTTTTCTATCATTCTATTTTTTTAAAAATTAAAATAGACAGTGCAGGCATTCTTAGTGGAATATCATATTAAGATGTAGGTCTAAGAACCTGATTAATAAACAAAAGAGGCAAAAACCTGATCTCTTTAACATGTCATCTCCTTGCAAAAAGGCCGCTTTCCTAGGCACATCAGAGTGACAGCTGTTGCTTCGGTATGGCCATAAAAACAAAAAATAACTCCTGTATCTTTAGGAGACTCAGAATTTAAATTCAGACTACACATATATTTATTTTGTTAATTCAAGTGAACGTCCACACACAAAATGTAGTGCCTGGAACTTGAATTTTAATAAATGCAAATGAGCCAAATGTGAGAATAATCAGCTGAGGTTCCAGCTTAGAATATTAGTCTTTTATTTACCTTGGAGTTTATCAACTTTTATTCAACTATAGCAGAAGCCTCAGGAGTCAAGATAAAAAGAAAAAAAATCCAGGAATTTGGGCACTAACAAATATGTTCCATAAGAACTTCAGCTTTTAGGTGGGGGCAGTACTAAATTCCATGAAAGCAGATGAAGAAAGAACACTTGCCATTCTTTTCTCTTTTGTTAACCCCATGGATATTTTCTTTTTGTTTTTTCCCTTCTGTGTGTCTAGGAATCTGGGTTTGTAAATTATCTCCCTAAAACACATTCTGCAGGATCTATAGCCTTTAAATATAAAGACAAATAGTGAGCATGTTATCCTCACCAGTTGATGGGGACATATTTTTAACCCAACCATCACTAAATTGCTAATCTATTTGTCCCACATTTATGGGATGAATCCTGTCTTTTTCTTTTTCAAAAAATATTATTCTTGTTCATTACAGAAAGAGTTCAAAATCACCCCAAAACGGAGTACACTTATTTTTATTTACCATCACTGCCTCAAGGTGCCCCTTACGGTAATGTGTTTCCGTGGTTAATCATAGCTCTGCTGGACTAAACAGTAAGATCCATGAGGTTATATAATTGTTCACCAATGAAATAACTACTGAATCACCAGGCTTTAGCACAGAGCCTTTCACACAGTAGATGATGAAAATATAGTTTCAGTAGAATCAATGTGTGACCTTTTCAGAATGATTTGTACCAGACCAAACTTGAGTGTGCCATCTAGTGATGCTGAGAAACCCCCATTATTATCTACTTTACACTGCTTGATGGAGTATCTCTTATTTGTAAATGCCTTATTTTTTCCCTTCACTTAAAGGGAGCGGCTTTTGAGTGTGACATTGGAAATTGAGCTATTTAAAAACTCTGAGAAAAGATGACTGCCTAAAGCTTTATCTACATAAAGAAAGTAAAAAGATATAAACAGTCATGTAGTAGATCTGAAATGGCGAAATCAATTATATGAAAAAATCAATTATCTAGAATTATTAGGATAAATGATTAAACTCCTCAGCTCATTTTCATACAAATAATTTCAAATGACAAAAAGGAAAAATAAAATATTTTTAAAAATTGGCATCTCCCTACATAGCAGGATCTTGTAAGCTAATTTTCATCTAGAGACATCTTATATATAAAAAAGCATAATGAACCAATATTTTTTTCTAAAAATACTGTACTCCTTTTCCAACTAAATAAATAGATATGGACATATGAGAAGGGGTGTTTTAAGAAGTGAAAGAAAATTTAGTTAGCTGCTGAAATTGAGAGATTTTGAAAGAATCGTTACTTAGGTGAACAATGATGAGTCATGCATATAAAAATCAAGTGAATTCCAAAAGGAATGAGTTGCTATCTAGCATTTATACCATTTTCTAAATAGAATATCTAAGATACTCTCTTAGGTGCTGATTATACTACATATACAAGCTTAAGTGCACATTCCAATAAAGGTTAATTATTCAAAGAAAATAAATATTTGCCATGTATTAATTATGGTCATGATTGAATTTCTATATTGAATAGTAATCATGTTAGTTTGAATAAAATTATAAGTAATTTATTCATTCAGCAAACATTTAGTGAACCCCAGGAATGCATCTGGCATAGTGCTGTCCAAAAGCTATGCAGAGACAAGCTCCTGTCCTGAAAGAGTTTCTAGTGGAAGAAGAGAAGATCTTCATCTCTAGCTTTCATTACAAATGTTAATATCTAAAAATATTAACCAAGTTCTATCAATCATTACATACATGACCTTCTTCCTCCGATACTAAACAAATACATTTTGGGGGCAGCTTCTATGTGTGTTGGATATTCCAGATATCTGACATCTGGATATTGTTGGACTTTCTGAAACTGAACATATGGACAGAGATATAGGGAAAATATTTTTAAAAGATTCAAAGCAATATAATGTAACATATGTTAGGAGTCAAATGAATGGTTTATGAAGAGAGAAGAAAACTTTGTATCAGGTGCTGAACTTCTGTAGAAATTGTAAGAAACAATGTCCTCCTCCTGATATTTTTAAGTTATTCTCCTATTTATCCTTCTTTTCCCCTACCACCCAGTGAATTCAGAATTCTTTCATTTCCTTTCCAATTATTTTAAAAGTTTCATAAAGTATTTTCCTGACTGATAATCCACTCTGCATAACTAGAGTATAAGCTCCACCTGCTTTACTTCAGCATTCTGGGTGGTTGGAAACCATTTACATTTGTACCATCCCTCGGGAGAGAGTGCTGATTTTCTTTTCTGCTTATTGCAAAAAATGAATCAGAGAGAAGGGTAATCTTGAAAAAAATTTAGTGAGAAAGAGTTGACAATCCCTTGCAGTCTTATACTGTATTTGAATTCACAAGCACACTGAGGATGAAAAAGTGCTTCACAGGGATTATAAATAGACTTGGGCAAGCTTTGAACTGCCTACACTGTGTTCTGAGCTTTGAGAAAAGCTCTGTTGAGATGGTGTACCAACTTAAACTCTAACGTGAGTTATAATGAACTGAGGATAAGTGGCTCCATTTGGAGCATTTTGTTAGCCAAGCAGATAAAAATAAATTCATGATTAGGTTTCCTCCCCCATACCTTTTTTCCATAGAGGCTAATCCTCATGTCCCTTCTTCTTGATCCAAAACAGACATATGTAACTATTCTTATTTATGGAAATTATGTTATATTATTTAAAAGAACAAAAGTATCACAAGCATTGATTTTATTGTGAGAGTCATCTATCAAAAAGTGGCGACATCAGGAATGTAGTTAGAAATCCAGGGTCTCGTATTCATGTACTTACAAATTGATTACATAAGCTTGAAAACTTGTGTGTGCTATGTTTTTCTAAAAAACAGTCATGGTAATGTGGGGCTACCTTATATAGTCTACATTAAACATTATACTCTTTCTATGGCTCTATATGCATTTAGATAATAGTAATTTGTACTCAATATGAAAGAACCCAACTTTCACCTTTCAGTGAGCCATTATCTCCTACCACTCAATGCTTTTGTCTTTGGGGTCATCAGACTTGCTAAGAATTTTCTCATGGAATGCAGTTTTTCACCAAACACATTTTTATAGACAACTTAATATGTGTCTGATATGATGTGGTAGGTTTAATTATGTACCCCAACAAACACACGTTCTTAATCTTATTCCATGTTCCTGTGGATGTGAACCCATTGTAAATAAGAACTCTTGAAGATGTGATTTTTAGTTAAGGTGTAGCCCAACTGAATGAGGGTGGGTCTTAATCCATATTACTGGAGGTTTCATAAGTAGAAGAACCTGGAAGCCAGAAATTGGGGAATACCATACAGGAAGAAGTTAGAAGTCAGCTGAAACCAGAAGAACAGACACAAGGAGAAAGTGATTGTTATGTGGAGGCAGAGATACAAACCAAGGAACCCTAAGGGTTGCAGCAAGCCCGCACCATAATACTGCTGACTCTGGGAGAAAGCAAGCCGTTCCGATATCTTAATTTTGGATTTCTTCTAGCTGCAAAACCATAATCCAATAAATTCTTGCTTTAGTCAATGCATCATGTAGTATTTGTTATGACAGCTTGACAAACTAAGATATATGGTTTTACTAACTGGGTGTCCTACCTCTATAGGCATTTATAAGACTTGGCCTTAGGTATACGCCAAGAAAGGGCAGCCCTGGCAAAGTGAGTAGAATGACTGAAGCCATACCCTGTAGAACCAAACAGAATAGATGTTGGGGGTGCATAACTGCTTAGGGCATCAGTCTGCTGACTGCAGAGGTACAAAAAGGTGCCCAAGATGGTACAAAGGGAACAGCCTTGTCAGAGAAACATCGCAGCTGAAGAGAGTCGAAGTGAGGCAGCATGGAGCCTGTCAGGTGAATGGAGCTCGGCAATGGGAAATACAGAGTTGAGCCTTAGAAATCAGTGAGGCAGATGGTCACCATCAGGCTCTAGACAGATCTCCAGATTTCACAGTCAGAATGCACAGACTAGACTTGAAATGGAGATAGGAAATTATAACACTTACTAGAGCTGCAGTTCTTTATGCTCATGAACATAACTTATCTAGACTAATAAATTCCAAAGCAAGTGTTAACATACCCTGATTATTTTCTTAGTCGCTAACTTTATCTGATAAATGATTCACCAAACTGGGGGCATAAGCCACTTTTAATATGTTGAGGCAGAATTATTTAGATGCAGTGCCTGTCTCAGATCTCCTTTGAGGGCCTATTGTAGCCATCTGGGCAGCCTAGTGATGGTTGTGTTTGCTTAGATGAAGAACTCATGAGCATCAAATCCTTTTAATCTTGTAATTCTGGTTATAGGTTTGATCTTTAGTGAGGAGAAATGCACCCCCAAAGCTTTCAGATACATATTTTTGAGAAAGAAAAGAAATTACCCATGTAACTGCTTATCAGCAATAAAATGCTGAGAAGGAGGGACGTTCAGAAGAAAAATGGAGGAGAAGGAAGAGGGAAGGCAGGCCGGGAGGGGGAAGGAAATGAAATCAGCCCCTTTGTTTCAAAAGTAAACTTCAAAATTGAAAGAGTTTTCAGAAAAACAGAGAATAACCTAGCCATTTAGACTTCAGACAAAGGAATTCATTCCTAAATACGTCTCTATTTTTTTCAAAAATATATGCAATGCCTGTAAATATTTGTAAATATTCAAATGATACTACTATAAATGAATTCTTCTTAAGGACCAGTTAACACAGTTCTCTATGTTAAATATATATATATATATATATATATATATATATATATATATATAATATTATATTATATTATATTATATATAGTATGGTACATATATCATGTTTCATGTAATATTCATTTAATATGACTCCTAGATTTGAAATATTTAATTAATACCTGTGTTCATGTCTCAAATATCTTCACCCTTCTCTTCTATAATTTTCTCAATTCTGGCAAAATACCCATTTTATTTGGGGACAGCAGTCACTTAAATAACAAAAATAAAATCATAGTCCTATGCATTATTATTTTTAACTCCAGCCATTTGTTTCCTTGAAGGAAATTCCTAATTTAGTGTACATCAACATATGGAAAATAATTTTAGTCTGATAGTCTGTTACAGTAGCACCAGGGAGAAAGCAGAGCAAGATTCAAGAGACCTGGCTTGTGGTTCTGTATCTTTTTTAAGCCATCTCAACCACTAGAGCAATCTGTCACCAACCTGGTCCCTTCCCCCTGCCTCTTATATTTGTTCCTTCTTTTCAGTCCTCCTGTCACTCTTTGAGACAGGCCCTTGTCATCTCACAGCTGGATTCCTGTGACAATCTCCCAAGCACTTCCTCTTCCCCTTTTATCTTTCCTCACTTATCATTTCCTTATACTACAACAAGGTTTATCTGTTCAAAATGCTGCTGCAATATCGTTTGTGTGGAATTTACTTTAAATAATACTTCACTTTGTGTACCATAAAACCTCATAGAGTTTGAGGAGGAAACTCCTACGTGCTCATGAGAGGAGGGATTATGAAGAGGTGCAATTTCTGCATGGAGTGTAAGAACAAGTAGGATTTACACAGGGACATAATCCAGGGATGAGAAATGCCATGAGCAAGGTTTCAACACTCCTGGCTTTTTAGAGCAATGGGGAACAAGCTGAGATTGAGATCCCCACAATTTTGGGAGATAACACTGGCGAGGGGGCTGTCATATAGAATGTTCAGGGAAATGACTGGCATGCCTAGCAATGTCATTGAATTAGGGAGGAATGTAATAGTGCTCTTTCAGTTGACAGTGATAGAAACCCAACTGAATCTAGCTTAAAAGGTAAAACGGGGGATTTTGATGGGATCACTTAACTGAAAAGTTTAAGAGTCTGTTTTAGTTTCCTTGGCTGCTCAAGCAAATACTGTGCAATGTGTTGACTTAAACCAAGAGTTCTTAACCAGGGTCAATGGTCCTCCCATGGGTCCGTGGAAAGATATCAGGGGGTCTGTGAGCTTGAATTTAAATAAAATCTAGTATTTCCTTCACTTATGAAGGTATGCAATAAATAAAGTACAATTGTATTCATTTCACCTGATTGGCAAAGGGGTCACTGGAACAAAAAAGGTTAAGAACCCCTAGCTTAAACAATGGGAATTTAATGATTCATGGTTTTGAGGCCAGGAGAAGTCCAAATCAAATTCAAATCAAAGCCTCATCAAGCCGATGCTTTCTGTTATTTTGGGCTTAGTTGCCTGTGATCCTTGGTCCTCGGCTTCTCTGTTGCATAACAATGCACATGGTGGCCTCTCCTAGCCTCTCCCTTCCTTTTTGGCTGCCATTGACCTTCAGCTTTTTGCTTCCCATGTTTTTCTCTTTCTGTCTGTGTTTCCTTCCACTTAAAATAGGATTAAGACCCATCCTGATTGACTTGCACCACACCTTAACTGAAATACCTTCAGTTTTGCACCTTACCAGGTGGGCAATGGCTGCTCACCTACTGGAACCAATTCAGTTTAGCCTCGGTACATAGTTCCAAACCACCATAAGGTAACAGTATCATTTAATCCCCCTGAACCAAAGTGGCTATACATGGGAATGTTAGAAATCAAATTCTATCTTTCCCCTTTTCTCTGTACCCGGTCATTTGTGACACAGCTGTGTTAGGTCCCTGGTGCTTGCAAATCCAGTGCTATTGTCTCTAATTGTTCTAGCAAAAATCCTGAGGTTGTTGTCTCTAATTAGAGCAGGCAGAAGTGGTATTCCTGCCTGGGTTATGTGTACAGACCTGAAGCCTGGGGTGGGGTGAGGGGCATCTCAACCTAATGGACTGAACAGAGCACAGGACCGTGCTTCCTCTGAGGAAAGGGTCGTTTTTCAGAAGAGTGGGATGAGCAGTTGAAATTAGCAGAAGTCAGTTTATGTTTCTGAGCAGAATGCTGTGAGTAAAAATAGCATTGTTAACTGACCTAAGCAAATTTAGCCATTTAGTAATAGTTTTGGTTCTTCAACTAAATTTATGTAGCCTTCATTGGTTAGAGATAAGTGAACTATATGCCGCCCATTTCCACAACCTTGGAGTTACAGCCAGTAAGCATGCCCAATCAAAGCAACTCTCACACTAAATTCTGCTAAATGTGCAAATGAGACATCACTGATTGTCACACAGTCCCTTTTCTTAGCTCTGGAGCACCCTCTGCCCTGCAGGCATCTGGCTAGCACCTTATGTCAAATGTTCACTCTGAGGCAGATGCAACGAAATTCATAAGGCAGGGTTGACCTACCTTCTAGTTGGACTGGATGGCAAAGTCATTGTTGAAGGGTAGGCATGCAGGACCAATGGGATCCAGACCTCTGCCCTGTAGTGATGTTGTCATGGGGCAGTTTGCCAGATTCTCATGGAAGGGCAGATGGGTTCTTGCAATAATTCTAACCAACCACCTACATAGAATACCAGTTATTTCGCCAGTGAAACATGATTTCTTGTACATTTAGGCTCATTGGCATAGACTTTGATAATGGAATTTGAAGCCCTTAGGTACATCAAATGCTACACTTAAGAATATGGATAAAAGTTGACTGAAATATACACAGACAGCATAGTTAAAACTATTTTTTCAAACTATGGTTAATTGGTCATAATAGCAATTCACTGTGCTGTTAACCAGCCTGTTTAAAAGATGATATTATAGAAAAATCAGAATAGAACAAAATATATTTTTTAGAGCGTAACATAGTTTACAAGTGTAAGAATTGTTTTTTAAAACTTTTATTTCATATTTTTAAATGTTATAATTCATTTATTTAATTATTTATTTGTCATAAAGTATATTTTTGGTAGGTTACCATAAAAAATGTTGTGAAAGCCACTCATTTAGAGCATGTGCAGATTTTATTCCCCTGCTTTTTGACTGGCACAGCTGCTAGTTGGAATTTAGAAAATATTCATATTTTCTCACTGTTACTTCTTTATGCAAAAATATTTATTTTATTTAAAAAACACAATTGGTATTATATATACTGTTCTCCTATGTTTTATTTTTAACAAATCAATTGTATTGATACATTTTAATAAAGCATGAATCCATCCAATGTGTACAATCAATGATATGGGGTGTAATCACATATTTGTGCATTCATCACTTCAGTCATTCTTAGAGCATTTCATTATTCCAATAATAATAACAACAATAAACAAAAAACAAACAACCAAAACTCATCACCTCTTATTCTCTCTCTGCTTCCCCTGCCGTACATAGCTGCTTTTATTTTTTCTTTTCTCTAGTATATTTGTATTTATATTTTGTAAAAAACAGTTTTATATATGCAATAGCATCCATATTCATGTTTTACATGAAGTTTTACTATCTTATAAACTCCCATGTTAGTTTTTAGCTTTCCTTTTAGTAATATACAAGACCTTAGACTTTCCCTTTCAACCACTTCATACCCATACAGTAGTACTGCTAGTTAAAAATATCATGATATGTTTTAAGCATTTCTATTCATTTCCAAAGATTTACAAACACCATTTTACCAATTCTGCACAGATTAAACCTAAGCTTTCAATGCTCTACCTTACTGCTATTTTCTAGTGACCTGCATTCTAATTACTAGCTCCATGAGTTATACCATATATTTGCTTCATAATAGCACAATCATAAAGTATTTGTCCTTTTGTGTCTGGCTTGCTTCACTCAGTATAATGTCCTCTAGGTTCATCCATGTTGTCATATGCTTCACGACTTCATTTCTTCTTACCACTGCATAATATTCCATCATGTATATTACATTCATCTCAAGATATTTGCTGAATTCACCACAATTTGTTTATCTATCCATCAGATGATGGACATCTGGGTTTCCAACTTTTGGCAATAGTGAATAATGCTGCTCTGAACATGGGTGTGCAGATGTCTGTTTGTCTCTCTGCTCTCAGTTCTTCTGGGTATATACTTAGTAATGGTATTGCCAGGTCCCATGGCAGTCTATATTCAACTTCATTAGAAACTGTCAAACAGTCCTCCATGGTGGCTGTACCATTCTACATTCCCACCAACAGTGAATAAGCGTTCCTATCTCTTCACATCCTCTCCAACATTTACAGTTTTCTGACTTTTTAATAGTGACCTAATAGTTGTGAATTGATGTCTCATTGTAGTTTTGATTTGCATTTCCCTATGGCTAATGATGTTGCACGTTTTTTCATGTATTTCTTCACTATGTGTATTTCTTCTTTGGATAATTCTCTTTTCAAGTCTTTTGCCCATTTTTTAATCAGGTAGTTTGGCTTTTTATTGTTGAGTTGTATGATCTCTTTGTATATCATGGATATTAAACCCTTTCCGGATATGCGATTGCCAAATATTTTCTCCCATTTAGTCAGCTGCCTTTTTACTCTTTTGACAAAGTTCTCTGAGGTTCAAAAGTTGAATTTTGAGGGAGTCCCATTTATATATTTTTTTCTTTTGTTGCTCGTGCTTCAGGTGTAATGTTTAAGAAACTACCATCTACCACAAGATACAGAAGATGTTTTTCTACATTTTCTTCTAGGAGTTTTATAGTTGTTGCCTTTATATTTAGGTTTTTGATCCATTTTGAGTTAATTTTTGTATAAGGTGTGAGGTATGGGTCTTCTTTCTTTCTTTTGGATATGGCTGTCCAGTTCTCCCAGCACAATTTGTTGAATAGACTGTTCTGGCCAGGCTGGAGGGCTTGACAGCCTTGTCAAAAATCACTTGACTGTACATGTGAGAGTCTATTTCTGAGTTCTTAATTTGGTTCAATTGGTCAATATGTATGTCTTTATGCCAGTATCATGCTGTTTTTGCCACTATAACTAAGTAATATGCTTTAAAGTCCGGAACTGAGAGTCCTCCAACTTTGTTCTTTTTTTTTTTACACATCATTTTTGCTATTTTGGGCCCCTTTCCTTTCCAAATAAATTTAAAAATTGGTTTTTCCACTTCTGCACAAAAGTTGTTGGGATTTTTATTGGCATTGGGTTGAATCTGTAAATCAGGTTAGGTAGACTTGACATCTTAATGATATTTAGTCTCCCAATCCATGAACACAGAGTGTCCTTCCATTTATTTAAGTCTTCTTCAGTTTGTTTTAGCAATGTTTTGTAGTTTTCTGAATACAGGTCCTTTATGTCCTTTGTTAAGTTTATTCCTAAATATTTTATTGTTTTAGTTGCTATTATAAATGGATTTTTTTTTCTGATTTCCTCCTCAGATTGTACATCAGTAGTGTATAGACATGCTATTGATTTTTGCGTATTAATCTTGTGTCCTGCCACTTTGTTGAACTTGTCTATTCTAGTAACTTTCTTGTGGATTTTTCAGGAGATTCTAGATATAGGATCATATTATTAGTGAATAGTGCAAGTTTTACTTCTTCCTTTCCCATTTGGGTAACTTTTATTTCTTTATCTAAACCAATCACTCTAACTAGAACCTCCAGCACAATATTGAATAACAATGCTGACAGTAGGCATCCTTGTCTTGTTCCTGATTTCAGTGGGAAAGCTTTCAATCTTTCACCTTTGAGTACAATGCTAGCTGTATCATTTTCATATATGCACTTTACCATATTTAGAAAGCTTCCTTCTATTCGTATCTTTTGGAGTGTTTTTTATAAAGAATGGGTACTGTATTTTGTCAAATACCTTTTCAACAACAGTTGAGAAGATCATCTGATTTTTATTCTTCAATTTATCTTTATGGTTTATCAAACTAATTGATTTTCTTGTGTTGAACCATCCTTGCATACCTGGGATAAAACCCACTTTATCATGGTATATAATTATTTTAATGTGTTTTTGGATTCTGTTTGCAGGTATTTTGTTGAGGATTTTTGCATCTATATTCATTAGAAATATTGGTCTGCAATTTTATTTTTTGTAGTAGCTTTATCTGATTTTGGTATTAGGGTGATGTAGGCTTCATAGAACGAGTTTGGTAATGTTCTTTCCTGTTCAATTTTTTGGAAGACCTTGAGTAAGATTGGTATTAGACCGTCTTTGAATGATTGGTAAAATTCAACTGTGAAGCCATCTTGTCCCAGGCTTTTCATCTTTAGGAGATTTTTGAGGATTTAATCTCTTCACTTGTGTTTGGTTTGTTGAGGTCTTCTATTTCTTCTAGATTTGCCCATCTCCTCTACATTGTCTTTTGACATATAGTTGATCATAGTATCCTCTTATGATCTCTCATTTCTGTGGGGTCAGTGGTAATGTCCCCCATCTTATTTCTGATTTTATTTATTTGTGTCTTTTCTCTTTTTTTCTTTGTCAGTCTAGCTAAGTGTTTTTCGATTTTGTTGATCTTCTCAAAGAACCAACTTTTGGGTTTATGGATTCTCTCTATTGTTTTCTTGTTCTTGATTTCATTTATTTCTGCTCCTATCTTTTCTATTTCTTTCCTTCAGCTTGGTTTGGGTTTAGTCTGCTGTTCTTTTTCTAGTTCCTCCAGTATGCAGTTAGATCTTCAATTTTAGCTCTTTCTTGTTTTTTTTTTTTTAATGTAAGCAGTGAGGGCTATAAATTTCCCTCTCAGCACTGCCTCTTTAGTGTGCTATAGGTTTTAATATGTTGTGTTCTCATTTACATTCATCTCAAGATATTTGCTGAATTCTCTTGCAGTTTCTTTTTTGGCCCACCAATTGTTTAAGAGTGTGTTGTTTAATCACCATATATTGATGAATTTTCCTTTTTTCTGTCCATTATTCCTTTCCAGCTTCATTCCATTGTGATCAGAGAAGGTGTTTTGTAGAATTGCAATCTTTTTAAATTTATTGAGACTTGTCTTGTGACCCAACTTATGGTCTATCTTGGGGAAGGATCTATGCTATGAGCAGTTGAAGAGAATTATTAATATGTGATGACCTCTTCATCCCTTATAACAGTTTTGCATTTGAAATCTATTTTGTCCAATATTTGCATTGCTACTCAAGCTCTTTTTTCATTACTATTTGCATAGAATAACTTTTTCTGCTTTTCACTTGTAACCTGGTTGTGTCCTTATATCTGAGTTGGTTTCTTATAGACAACATATAGAGAGCTCCTATTTTTTTACCTTTTCAATCAGTCTATGTCTTTTGATTGGGGAGTTCAGTCCATTAACATTCAGTGTTATTACTATAAAGGCATTACTTACTTCATCCATTTTGACCTTTGGCTCTCTGTTGTCATATTGTTCTATTATCTGTCTTCTTACTCTTTAGTTTATCCTTCCTAATAATCTTCAATTCTAAACTCTTATCCAAATCACTCATCCTTGTTTTTTTTCCTTTCAGGCTGCAGTACTCCCTTTAGTATCTCTTGTAATTCTGGTCTTTTGGTAACATATTTTATCAGTTTTGTTTGTCAGTGAAGACTTTCAACTCACCTTCATTTTTGAAGGATACAGATTTCTTGGCTGGCAGTTTTTCTCTTTCAGAACCTTAAATACATCATTCCAGTTTCTTCTTACCTCCAAGGTTTCTGATGCGAGGTCTGTGCTTAATCTTATCAATTTTCCTTTGTATGTGATGCTTTGCTTTTCCCTTTCTTCTTTCAGAATCCTCTCTTTATCTCTGATATTTATCATTCTGAATAGTACCTGTCTCATGGTAGGTCTTTTTGGATTTATTCTGTTTGGAATGCTTGGTCCTTTATGGATATTGATATTTATATCTTTCATAAGGTTTGGGAAGGTTTTGTTTATTATTTCCTCAGATATTCTTTTGTCCTCTTTTCCATTCTCTTCTCCTTCTGGGACATTAATAATGCGAATGTTTGTGTTTGTTTCTCATTGTTCAATTCCCTGAGACTCTGTTCCATTTTTTCCATTCTCTTCTGTTCTTCTGCCTTTTCCAGTTCAGATGTTCTGTCTTCGAAATCACTAATTCTGCCTTCGCACAATTAAATCTACTCTTATGTGCCTCTAATGTATTTTTTTTAAGAAATCAGTTTTATTGGTACATATTAATAAAGCATGCAATTCATTCAGTGTACTATCGGTGATATTTGGTATAATCACAAAGTTGTGCATTCATCATTTCAATTGTTATTTGAACATTTTCATTATTTTAATAATAATAATAATAAAAAGCAGACAAACAAACAAGAAAATTCCTCACCTATCAATCTCTCTATACTATACATAGCTGCTGTTTCTGGCTATAGTTGCACACTTATTTATTTGCTTATTAAGCTCTAATGTATTTTTAATCTCATCCATAATGTCTTTTATTCCCATAAGGTCTGTTACTTTTCTTTGCAGGCCTTCAAATTTTTTCTATGCTCACCCAGTGTCTTCTTAATATCCTTTATTTCTTTAGATATATTTTCTTTAAATTCTTTTAAGTGATTTAGGAGAGTTGTGTGATTGTCACTGATTAATTGTATTAGACCCTGTATCTCTTGAGGATATTTGGTTAGTTTCTTTGGCTGGGCCATCTCTTCCAGGTTCCTAGTGTGGCTTGTAATTTTTGCTGATGTCTAGGCATCTGAATTGGTGGATTTACTCTCTTGGCCAATTTTTCTCTATTGACTATTTTTTTCCACAGATGTTCTTTGATATTTGATTCAAATTATTCTAAGTCTTTAAAATTGTGTGGCTTAAGTTATCAAAATCGGGCCAGGGACTCAGTAATTGGGCACAGATTTTCTCCCAGGGGTAGGATACAGATTACCCTAATTTTTACCTGTGCAATTTCCAGACCGGCCAGCAGATACCACTCATCAGTGCACGGTTCTGCAGAGGTGTTTCGGTCTGGGCTTTCCTGTGTTCCTGTGTTAAATCTCCAGAGCTGAGATACAAAGCAGGTTCTGCTGGCTGAATTCACTGAAGAAAAGCCCCCTGACTCCTCCTCCCTTTTCCCTTGAAACAGCTAACAGGAAGGAGGATGCTCCCCACTCAGTCGGCTGCAGAGGGTTTTACCCAAGCTTAATATCTTGGGAGTAGGGGAAGGGAACTATGGCGGGGCCTTGGTAACTCATGTTTGTCCTTTGGGCTTCTTCGTCTCTCTGTCCCTCACCCTCCTGGGAATTGCGTAGCACTACCCTGGTCTGCTGACTCCTAAAGCAGGTCCCTTGGAACAGCTTTTGGCTCTTTCTCCATTGTTTTTGTGAGAGCATTATGCTCTGCCTGTTAGTCAGACACCATCTTCCCACAATTCTCATAGTTTCTTTAAAATGTGTTTTTTGAAACTTTGATTTTAAGTGTGTTTATATGGTGTCTATAGATCATTTTACCCAGAATGCATCTCTGTTTTTATCATAAAATAAATGAGAAATGGAATCAATTTAAAATATTTTATTTCAAAGCAGATTTGCTGAAAGGTTCCTGCTCTTTCTCCTCTCTCTCACTGTATCTCTTTCTTTGCCCTTCTCTCTTGCTTTCTTTCTTTACTAACAATTATTGAATGATAAGCACTTTACATATATTATCTTATTTAGTCCTTTGCCCATGAGGTGTACATTATCACCCATATTTTACAGATGGGGATATGAAAGCTTAGGTACTGAATAAAAATTTTCCCGTAGTCACCCAGCTAGAAAACATGATCAAGCTGGAATTTGACCTAGACAGTTTGACTCTTTCAGATTCCAAAGACCAAAGTCGGATCAGTGTATCAATACCTTTTAAATCTACTTATCCTGCTCACCAGGAATAGAGGAAAGAAAAGCACTGGGGTGTCTCCATTCCACTGACCTGCACTATTCCTTTCAACTCTATGTCCTAATGCCTCTCTGGATCTTTGAGATTGGGAATTGCAGATTAAAATGCAAAGAAACAAGAAGAGAATACAAGAATGAAAGCAGGCTGTGCAGCTGATAATTCAGCAAAGAGCAAACAGATAATGACATATAACTGGGTCCCGTCTAAAGCCTCAACCGCCATCTCCTACTGCCCTTGCTGACCAAGTGATGACCCATGAGTTAGCTCCAGGCAGAGGGAATGCCCAAGATGAACGCTGGGTTTTTCCTGTTTATTGTTTTGTTTTGTTTTTTAGCACTTGAGATCTCAAATTGCTCTGATTTGGTCAGATGCTTTCAATGGTGTCACAAGGAGAATGTGATCGTTCATATCTCATGTGCTCGTCTTTCCTCCACTCTGCAGGCCCACTGCCTGCCAGCCAAGAATATGTTCACAGGCATTGCTTTCTTTTTTTCCTAACAATTAAAGAGTAGCACTGCTTTACAAAGCAAACAAAAGGAACCAGATAATTGTAGGTCATGACTTATTTTGTAAAAACAGAACTCTATAGATTATGTACATCCCTATTTAAAATATTTGGGGATCCTTAGCTTAGTAGGCATGTGGATGTGAAAGGCATTGCTGTATCTTTTATTCTCTAAAGTATTCACTCTACCTCAGAGCCCGTTGGGTAGGGGAGGAGTTGGCATATGTGAAGCAGTTCCAGAGAATCAGAATAAATCTGTTATAAGGCCTCGGAAAAGACCAACCTCAAGTCAGCAATTTAGAATTAGCAGGAATGGTAGCAAAGCGTATTTGCTTGGGTGCAAGTTTATGAAAACTAGTGCTGATTCCTTGACTTCTAAAAGAGATGTTCAGTAACTAGAAAATGGGTCAAGCTTTAAATCTCATGTTAGCCATCCTGAAAATTGACCCTGTTAAATGGCTGTCTTGGCAACAGTGTGTTAAAACTGACATTTGACTGACCATATCAGGTAAACTGGTTAATGTAGCACAAACAGACAATAGAAGAGTTGCTCCCTAGACGGATTCTTTGAGGACCTAAACTAATATGTGTAACTGTTAATAAATGGGTGAAGCTGGGTGTTGCCAATTGCTGCAGCAATTTTTAGAGAAAGGTGATAAACCTCTCATGAGGTTTTGGCATCTTCTTTAAGATAGTTTTCCCTATTTCTATACATGAAAATAAATTATAGATTAAGATGAATAAGAAGTGAAGTAGATTTCTGGACTATACTTCATAAGCCAAAATTAACACTGCACATCACAAATTTACACTGAAAAGCCATGATTATGAGGTCCCAAACTCCCCACCCCCTTCTTTGGTTTAATTTAAGGTGCCTATTCTCTTCATAGTCAACTTTCAGGAGCAGCTCCTCCTGTCCTCCCAGCCCCCATGTCTGTCTCTTCCTCTCTGTCTCTGAAGAGGAAGACTGCCCAATCTAGTTCTTTATCTAGCTATCTAACTGTCACATAGTTTCACTTGATATTGAGAACTTATGTCTTATAAATGATCAGTTATCAGAAATGATTATTGCATTCCAAGGAATATTCTAAGTTTTCAGTAGCCTGCTGTATTGCTTACTCTTTCAAGTCCTTGGTATTCCCTTCACAAATGCATGGAAATAATTCTGGGTGGCAGCTGAGGAGGAACCAGCTACTCCTGCCACTCCACACACAGAAAGTTCCTGTCCCCCTCTCGGGGTTGAGAGCTTCAGATGCTTTCAGTGATGTCAAGTGGGTACTTCTGGCTCACATTGTTTGTTCTTCTACACTTGTTTTTACATCTCTGAAAACAGAAATTAGCTTCTGATTAAGTTTAGTAACATTATGTGCAGACTTTTTGAATTCTAAAGGTGATTGTTCCGTTCTTTATAAAACAACTAATAGAGATGTTACAATTGAATCCAGGGCCATGTGCAATATATGATACTGAGTAGGCTTTAAACACGATTTCCAGTGGTTTTTAGAAAGTGCTCATTTTGTGGCCTATAGTGACACATACACACATATATGTATTTCTGTTATGGGAACCTTTGCCCATACGTCTTTCACTCTGTTTGCTTAGCTAACAGCTGTTAGTGTCATACACACACACACACACACACAAATGGGTGTATATGGTTTAAAGGGGAGTAGTATACCTTTTATGTTCCTTCTCAATATGCAAGAATTTAAGGTCAGAATAATACACTATTAGTATTATATTGAATATACATTGATTTACTTATTGTCTAATGACAGTTCTCAAAGTGTAGTTTGTGGACCTTTCAAGGTGTCTGGAAAGGCAAAATGATTTTCCTCATAATACGAAAATATGATTTACCTTATTCACCTAGCTGACATTTGATCTGATGCTGCAAAAAAGTAAGGGTGTTACAGTCTCTTAGTTTCCTAGCACTTCCATAACAAAGTGTCACACTCTGGGTGGCTTAAAACAACAAGAATTTACTCCCTTGCAGTTCTAGAGACTAGAATTCGGAATCCAGATTTTGGCAGAGCTATCCTTCCTCTGAAGCCTTTAGGGGATGATCCTTCCTTACTTCTTCAAGTTTCTGGAAGCACCAGGGGTTCCTTGGCTTAAGGTACCATAACTCCAATCTCTGCCTCCATCTTCACATAGATACTATGTCTGTATCTAGTCACTTTTTTTCTTATAACGGTATAGTAATAATGGATTAGGGTCCAGCCTAATTCAGTACAACCTCGTCTTAGCTTGATTACATCTGCAAAGACCCTATTTCCAAATAAGGCCACAATTATAGGTACTGGGGGTGTCTTCAACATATTTTGAAGGGACACGCTTCAGTTCCCTTAATATGAATCAAGGTAAAGGCACCAAAGTACACTAGTCATCGTATTCTTCACCACCATCCACACAGTATCTTAAATAAAGTTTCTATTAAGAAAGTCCTTGATGAACCAGTAACATTTCTTAATTTTGTTAAATATTAACGCCTAAGTTACACATCTTCTTAATATTCTGTATGGCAAAATGGGAAGTGCTCATAAGGTACTTTGGCTGCGTAGTAAGTATGTATGAGGGTTATCTCAAAGAAAAGCACTTGCTTGTACAGTTGTTTGTCTTGAAAGCAGAACCGGATGGTTTTTTTTTCATGTGACACCATTTTTACTCAAAGAAACAATTGACAGACATACTATCATTATTTAGACTTGGATATTTTCAGACATTTTCCAGAAAATGAACAATGCAAGCCTGTCACTTCATGGAAGACAACTGACAATATTTGTTCTCAGTAATGAAATTTAAGTTTTTAGTTCTCAATTTTGGAAAACGTGTACTTGACAGCTTCACAATACTTAATGGCTTTTCTGTCGAGATTTTTGGCGATATTAATGAATATATATTTTTCTACCTACTAAGCAAAAATCTCCTCTTTTCCTACCCCTCCCATCCACTGGTAACTTCTAATCTTCTTATGTTCCTGACAGTTTCCTACTTCTAGATATCTCATATAAGTGATTATATACAATATTTGCCTTTCCTTATGTGTCTGGCTTATTTTACTCAGTATATATGTATTTTAAATATTTTTTATTGAAGTATATCATTCATATATGAACATGCATAAACAATAAGTGTATAGTAAAGATTGTGGACTTTAAATAAACATACATAACATCCTACAGGGGTCTCATACATCATCCCTCCACCAACACTTTGCATTGTTCTGAAACATTTGTTACAAACTATGCAAAAGCATCATTAAAATATTACTACTAACTATAATCCCTATCTTACATTTGGTGTATTTTTCTCCCAACCTACCCTATTTTTTAAAAATATATTTTATTACAGAAGTTGTGAACTTGCAAAACAATCACACACGTGTAGAATTCCCACACAACACCCCTTCACCAAAACACCACTCTGTGCTGGAACATTTGTTACAGATTATGAGATAATATCATCAGACTATTACCACCAACCATGGGTCCATAGCATACATTTGGCACACTTTTTCCATACAACTCCATTATCAACACAGTACATCTTTTTCATTGATGAAAGAATATTATAGCATGTCTGTTAACCACAGTCTATAGGTCACATCATTTGTAGTTTTCCCATGCTTCTCCACGTTCCCACCACCCTGCAATAGTGATGTACATCTACTGTAGCTCACAGAAGGACACTCTTGCATTTGTACCCTCAACCACAATTCTCATCCACCTCTGGCTTCACTGTGTTATTCAATCCCTAGATCGTTCTTTAGCTTTCTTTCAATTGACATTTACTTCCTCAGACTACCCTTTTCAGCCACAATCCCATTCATAAACCAGTTGCTACTCACTGTAATGTGTTACCATCAACTCTATGCATTTCCAAACTTTTACAGTCAAGTTAATTAAAGCTTCCACATACATTAAGCATCAGTAGTTCTTCTCAACCTTCCTCTTCTAATAACCTATACTCTAAGTTTTAACTCCATATGTTTTATTCTTCATATTTGGTTCATATTTGAGACCACGCAATATTTGTACTTTTGTGTCTGGCTTACTTCACTTAGTATAATGTCTTCAAGATTCATCCATGCCATCATGTGTCCCAATTTCATTTCTTCCTACCACAGCATAGTATTCTGTCGTATGTCTATACCACATTTTGTTTATCCATTCATTGGTTGATGGACACTTGGGTTGTTTCCATCTTTTGGCATTTGTGAGTAATACCGCTATGAACATTGGTGTGAAGATGCCTGTTTGTGTCATAGTTTTTAGTTCTTCTGGATATATTCCTAGTAGAGGAATTGCAGGATCATATGGCAGTTCTATATTTAGCTTCCTGAGGAACCGCCAAACTGTCTTCCACAGAGGCTGCACCATTTTACACTCCCACCAACAGTGAAGGAGTGTTCCTATTTCTCCACATCCTCTCTAGCACTTATTGTTGTCTTTTTAATAATGGCTGTTCTATGTGGTGTTAGATGATATCTCATTGTTGTTTTAATTTGCATTACCCTACTAGCTAGTGATATGGAACATTTTTTTCATGTGCTTTTTGGCCATTTGTATTTCCTCTTTGGAGAAATGTCTATTTAAATCTTTTGCCCATTTTTAAATTGGATTGCTTGCTCTTTTATTTTTGGGTTGTATGATCTGTTTATATAGAAGGGAAGTCAAACCCTTATTGGATATGTTGTTTCCAAATATTTTCTCCCATTGAGTGGGCTGCCTTTTCACCTTCTTAATGAAGTCATTTGAATTACAGAAGTGTTTAAGTTTGAGGTGGTCCCATTTATCCATGGTTTCTTTTGTTGTTCATGCTTTTGGGGTAAGGTTTAAAAATCCACCACCTACCACCAGGACTTGAAGATGTTTCCCTACATTTTTTTCTAGGAGTTTTATTGTACTTGCTTTTATATTTAGGTCTTTGATTCATTTTGAGTTAATTTTCGATAAGGTGTGAGATAGGGGTTTTCTTTCTTTCTTTTGGCTATTGATATCCAGTTCTCCCAGCACCATTTTTGAATAAATTGTTCTTTCCCAGCTGGGTGGGTTTGACAGGCTTGTCAAAATTCACTTGGCCATATATGTGAGGGTCTGTTTCTGAACCATAAATTTGGTTCCTTGTGTCTAAATTTATGCCAGTACCATGCTGTTTTTACCACTGTAGCTAGGTAATATGATTTAAAGGCTGGACATGAGAGTCCTCCAACTTCACTTTTCCTTTTTGAAGATGTTTCTGGCTATTTCAGGCCTCTTACCCATCCAGATAAATTTGATAATTGTGTTTTCCATTAAAAAAAAATGCTGTTGGAATTTTTATTGGGATTGCATTGAATCTGTATATCAATTTGGGTGGAATTGACATCTTAATGATATTTAGTCTTCCAATCCATGAGCATGGAATGTTCTTCCAATTATTTAGGTTTTTTTAAATTTCTTTTAGCAATGTATTATAGTTTTCTGAATACAAGTGCTTACATCCTTGGTTAAGTTTATTCCTAAATATTTGATTCTTTTAGTTGCTATTGTAAATGGAATTTTTTTCCTGACTTCCTCCCCAGATTGCGCATTACTAGTGTATAGAAACACCACTGATTTTTGCGTATTGATCTTGTATCCTGACACTACTGAAATCATTTATTAGCTCTAGCAGTTTTGTTGTAGATTTTTGAGGACTTTCTAGATATACAATCATATCATCTGTGAATAGTGAGAGTTTTAATTCTTCCTTTCTGATTTGGATGCCTTTTATTTCTTTTTCTTGCCTGGTTGCTCTAGCTAGAACCTTTAGCACTATATTGTACAACAGTGGTGACAATGGGCATCCTTGTCTTGTCCCTGATCTCAACGGGAAAGATTTCAGTCTTTTACCATTGAGTACAATGTTAGCTGTGGGTTTTTAATATTTGGACTTTATCATGTTGAGAAAGTTTCCTTCAATTCCTATCTTTTGTACTATTTTTATCAAGAAAAGATGCTGTATTTTGTCAAATGCCTTTTCTGTGTCATCAATAAGATCATGTGATTTTTTTCTTCTTTGATTTATTAATGAAGTGTATTGTGCTGATTGATTTTCTTGTGTTGAACCAGCCTTTCATGCCTGGTATAAAACCCTCATGATGAATAATTCTTTTAATGTGTTGTTGGATTTGATGAGCAAATATTTTATTGAGGATTTTTGCATCTGTATTGATTAGAGAAATGGGTCTGTAATTTTCTTTTTTTGTAATATCTTTATCTGGCTTTGGTATTAAGGTGATATTGGCATCGTAGAATGAATTTGGTAGCGTTCCTTCCTGTTCAATTTTTTGGAAGAGCTTGAGTAAGATTGATATTAAATCTTCTTTGAATGCTTGGTAGAACTCACCTGTGAAACCGTCTGGTCCTGGGCTTTTCATTTTGGGTAGCTGTTTGATGGTTGTTTCAATCTCTTTACTTGTGATTGGTTTGTTGAAGTCTTCTATTTCTTCTAGGGTCAGCATAGCTTGTTTGTACATTCCTAGGAATTTGTCCATTTTATCCACATTGTCTAATTTTTTTGGCATAAAGTTGTTCATAGTATCCTCTTATGATCTCTCTTATTTCTGTAGGGTCAGTAGTAATGTTCCCATTTTCATTTTTTATTTCATTTATATGCATCTTTTTTTCTTAGTCGATCTAGCTAAGGGTTTGTCGCTTTTGTTAATCTTCTCGAAGAGCCAACTTTTGGTTTTGTTAATTCTCTCTATTGTTTTTTTGTTCTCAATTTCATTTATTTCTCCTCTGATCTTTGATACTTCATTCCTTCTACTTGCTTTGGGATTAGTTTGCCATTCTTTTTTCTAGTTCCTCCAGCTATATAGTTAGGTCATTTATTTTAGCTCTTTCTTCTTTTTTAATGTAAGCGTTGAGGGCTATAAATT
This sequence comes from Tolypeutes matacus, assembly GCA_026826555.1. Taxonomy (NCBI): domain Eukaryota; kingdom Metazoa; phylum Chordata; class Mammalia; order Cingulata; family Chlamyphoridae; genus Tolypeutes; species Tolypeutes matacus. The sequence goes on along the minus strand of JAKSZT010053888.1, from coordinate 8,014,477 downwards.
TTCCTCTCAGCACTGCCTTTGCTGCATCCCATAGATTCTGATATGTTGTATTCTCATTGTCATTCATCTCAAGATATTTATTGATTTCTCTTGAAATTTCTTCTTTGAGCAACTGATTATTTAAGAGTGTGATTATTTAAGAGTGTGTTGTTTAATCTCCTTATATATATGAATTTTCCTTTTTCTGCTGCTTGTTGATTTCCAACTTTATTCCTTTATGATGAGAGAAAGTGCTTTGTACAATTTTGATTTTGTTGAATTTATTCATATCTGCTTTGTGACCCAACATATGGTCTATCCTGGAGAAAGATCCATGAGCACTTGAAAAGAATGTATTTTCTGCTGTTTTGGGGTGCAGTGTTCTGTATATGTCTATTTGGTTTAGTCCATTTATATTATTCAAGCTCTCTGTTTCCTTATTGATCCTCTGCCCAGATGTTCTATCCAATGCTGAGAGTGGTGTATTGAAGTCTCCAACTATTATTGTAGAGATGTCTATTTCTCCCTTCAATTTTGCCAGTGTTTGCCTTATGTGTCTTGGGGCATCCTGGTTAGGTGCATATACATTTATGATTGTTATTTCTTCCTGGTGAATCATTTCTTTTATTAATATGTAATGTCCTTCCTTGTCTCTAATAACAATTTTGCTTTTAAAGTCTATATCATCTGTTATAAGTATAGCTACCCCAGGTTTTTTTGGTTACTGCATACATGGAATAACTTTTTCCGACCTTTCACTTTCAATCTACTGGTATCTTTGGGTCTAAAGTGCATCTCTTGCAGACAGCATATAGATGGCTTATATTTTGATTAGGGAGTTTAATCCATTAACATTCAATGTTATTACTGTTAAGGCAGTTCTTATTTCATCCATTTTGGTCTTTGTGTTTTATCTGTCATTTTATTTTTGACATTTTTAGTTACTGGTACTTATACAGTCATCATTTTTAGACTCTCTTCCAAGCCTCTCTCTCTTATCTTTTCTTTTTAGGCTGTAAAACTCCCTTTAGTATTTCTTGCAAATCTGGTCTACTCACCATATTTTTTATCAAAGTTCATCCATGTTGCCACATGTCTCAGAAGTTCATTCCTTCTAGCAGCCAAATGATATTCCATTGCATGTATGTACTATTTTGTTTGCCCATTCATTAGTTGATGAACACTTGGATTGCTTCCAACTTTCAGATATTATCAATGCTGCTGCTATGAAGATCGGTGTCCAAGTTTCTGTTAAGTCACTCCCTGCACCTAGGAGTGAAATTGCCAGATCATCTGCAACTCTATATTTAAGTTTTTGAGTAACTACCATATTGATTTGCACGGTTGCTGCACCATATTAATTCCCACTAACAATAAACTAGAGTTTTGATTTCTCTGCAGCCTGTCCAACACTTATTTTCCTCTTTTTAAATAATGCATATCCTTGTGGGTATGAAGTGGTACCTCATTGTGGTTTTGGTTTGTGTTTCCCTAATGCTTATCGTCCATTTATATAGTAGGAAAATGTCTATTCAAGTCCTTTGCCCATTTTTTAAAAATTGGGTTGTTGGTCTTTTGGTTATTAAGTTGTAGAAATACTTCATATATTCTGGATATTAAACCTTTATAGCATTATGGTTTGCAACTTTTTTCTCCCATTCTATAGGTTGTCTTCTCACTTTATTGATAATATTCTTTGATGAACAAAAGTTTTTAATTTTGATGAAGTCAAATTTATCTATAATTTTTTTCATTTTTCATGCTTTTAGTGTCATATCAAGGATCCATTGCAGAATGCCAGGCCATGAAGATTTGTCCCTATGTTCTATGCTAAGAGTTTCATAGTTTAGATACTTATACTTAGGTCTGTGATCCATTTCGAGTTACCTTTTTTTCCATCTATGAACATGTGTTGCCTTTCCATTTATTTAGGTCTTCTTTAATTTTTTTCAACTATGTTTTATAGTTTTCAGTGTACAAAGTCTTTCACATTTGTTAAATTTATTCTTGGATACTTTATTCTTTTAGATGCTTTTGTGATTTGAAATATTTTCTTAATTTCCTCTTTGAATTGTTCATTTCTAGTGCATAGAAACATGATTGAATTTTGCATGTGGATCTTGTATCCTGCAACTTTGCTGAACTTTTTTTATTAGCTGTAATGATTTTCCTTAGAATTCCTTTGGGTTTTCTATATAAAAGACCAGGTAATCTGAAAATAGAGATAATTTTATTTTTTCCTTTCCAATTTAGATACCTTTTATTTCTTTTCTTTGACTAATTGCTCTGGATAGAATTAGTACAATATTGAACAGCAGTGGTGAAAGCAGGCATCCTTGCCCTTTTTCCTGATCTTAAAATGAAAGCTCTTACTCTTTCATTACTGAGTATGGTGTTAGCTGAATCATCTTGAAAAAAGTTCCCTTTTATTCCTAATTTTCTGAGTGTTTTTAATCTAGAAAGATTACTGGATTTTCTCATATTCCTCTTCTGTGCCTATTGATAAAATCATGTCTGTTTTCTTTTTCATTTCATTCTATTTATGTGGTTTATTGTATTGGATGATTTTTGTATGGTGAGCTATCCTTGCATTCCTGTGATAAATTCCAGTTGGTCATGGTATATAATTGTTATAATATGCTGTTGAATTCGGTTTGCAATACTTTGTTAAGGATTTTTGTATGTATGTTCTTAAGGGAAATTGGTCTCTACATTTCTTGGGATGTTTTTATCAATCTTTGGAAATAGGGTAGTGCTGGTCTCCTAGATAGAATTGGGAAGTAGTCCCCCCACTTGCATTCCTTGGAAGAATTTGAGGAGGATTGGTACTAATTCTTCTTTAAATATTTGGTAGAATTTACCAGTGAAGCCATCTGGAAAGTTTTGATTGTTGATTCACTATCTATACTTGTTATAGCTCTGTTCCAGTTTTCTATTTCTTGAGTCAGTTTAGATAATTTGTGTTTATCTAGGAATTTTCCATTTTGTCTATATTATCTAATTTGTTGGTATAAAGTTATTCGTAGTGTTTTCTTATAATAATTCTCATTTCTGTAAGGTAAGAAGTGATGTCACCATGTCATGATTTTAGTTATTTGCTTCTTTATTTAGGTGGGGGTTGGTCTAGCTAAAGGTTTTTCGACTTTATTGAATTTTTCCAAAGAAGCAACTTTTAGGTTTGTCAAGCCTGTCCATTGATTGGCTCTAGCCCTTGACAGCCACTCCTGTAATCTGGGCCATGTTTCCACAGCCTCCACTATTTCCACAGCTGCAGCTCTGTGGCTGAGTGATGGAACCTAGTAACTGGCTCCCACATGCCTTCACTTATAAAAGCTGAGAGCTCAGTAGCCTCTCCCTTCCTTCAAAACTGTTATTGTTGTTCTCAATATTCAATCTGGTTCCAGGGTTATCACCTAGTTAATTCAAATCTTTTTTCCAATTCATTCACTTTTCTTGTTGAGGGAACAATTTGTAAGACTTCCTACTGTGCCATATTGCCTGTAATTGATTTTTAAATATTATTTGATGAAATGGTTAGATATTTGGAACATCTGTTAATTCAACAAACCATTATTTTCAAATGAGCAATGCAGAAATAATACGAAATTAGGCATGTGCAAAGTGCAAGTAAAACAATCACTTTCAAAGTTACAAATTATGAAATTTTCATTGGTTTAGTTTCAGAGTCCACATTTGAATTTAACCTTTAGGAAACTGCCACTTTTACTTTTAGGATAGTATCAAAGAATTTTAAAAGACTACTAAAATACTTCTCCTTGTTCCAAATACATATTTTGTGTGATACTGGGTTTTCTACATATTACTTCAACAAAATGGCATATTAAATGCAGAAACAAATATGCAAATCAGAATTTCTTTTATTAAACCTGATGTTAAAAAAATGCAAAAAATATAAAACAATGACACTTTTCTTCTTTCTTTATTTTGGAAAATATGGTTATTTTTCATTAAATATTTTAACACATAATTGGGTTATTTTTGTTATTTTAAATAAAGAAAGAAATATTTAAAATTTTCTCAGTTCTACTTTCTGCTATGGTGAATATCAATATCAATATATCTCTATGTCTGTGTATCTATCTATATATCTATGTATCTATGTATCTATCTCTCTCTCTGTGTATACATAACCTCTTTTGGATCCTCCATAACTTTTTACACTGTAAAGGGGTGCTGAGACCAAATAATTTAAGGACAATTGATCTAATATCCATTTTGAAATGATGGATTTTTTTTTTAATATATAACAGCAGCATTAGAATTTTAAAAGAGCAGAGTAGAAGTTAACTCCAGGCAGGAGAGAGATTAAGTTGATTTGATGGGAGTAAATAAAACCATGGTCTAACAAAAGTAGCATCTTTGCCATAGTGTGACTATGAGAAATCTCTTCAAAACAATTCTATCATCATCAAAGTCAGAGCCTAGGCCTCTATGCTACTTCTCTTCTTTCACTCCAAAGTTCGTAAGAGAGACAAGATGGTTATATAAGCCATACTTGGTCTTACTTTGAAATGAATATCTCAAGTCTTGATTTAACCTCCTGCCAGGCCCAAGCTACAAAATCTGCTCCTTTAAATTTTCAAGAAAGAGAAATTTCTTTGGTGAGAGAGAGATTTCCTCTGTGCCAGGGTGGACCACTCCCACTTCTAATTGAGAGGTTGCTTTCTGAAGAATTGGAGGAATCAAAGGCACTTTGTAATATGATCTTACTCTCCCCTAAGCACAGATCAAAGTGGCCCCTGGGCATTTTTAACTGACAAGTGTACAACCTACACTCTATAGTGGTGGTCAGTTAAAGTATAGGGAATGTGTATAATATTAACTGTGTCATCATCTACTTCAGTAGTTAGTAGTCATGACCATGGTGTACTTCTATGTCTTTTTTACTTGATTGTTTAAGGTTGGATGTAACATAACTATATTGTAATGTTTCATTGCAGATTTAAAAGAGGTTCCCTGGGACAAATCATTAAGAATGTTGGGTGTGTCATACTAGGTTTTTAGAATCCATATTTATACTGTAGTATCATAGCCCAGAGTGTGACCAGGGTTCAAACACTGGACTTACTGCTTATTAACTATAGGGCATGTTACCTAACTTTCTTTGATTCAATTCCCTCACATGCAAATTGATGATAATAATAGTCTGTATATAACAGGGAATTATTGAAGATTAAATTATATATGTGCATGTGTTTAATTATATCATTAAGGCAAATTTTTTATCTATAGATATAGGTATATCTGTGCACATACACAAATATTGAACTGTTTAGAGTTGTGACTGGAACATAACAAGTATCCAGTCAAATTAGCTAGTACAGAATGCAGTTATTATTTACTCTCACACAGTTTTTATAGATTGAGCTACTGATAAGTTTGGAAGGAGTAGTCCCTAGTCCCTATCTCCTCCACTTTTTAAAAAACTCTAATTCATTAGTTAGACTCTTTTCGACCAGATTCCCCTCATAAGGCTCAATGGAACTGCTTTCACCAAGTTCTTTAATGAACATCTATTCCCTGAATCTAATGACTATTTTGACTTTGGTCCACAACGTTTTGGCTTCCTTCTAGCCTTGGCCATTGTTGGCAATGTTCTCCTTCTTCTGAATCCTCCTCTTAAATGTTGAGTGGATTCTTTTTCTCCATTCACACCCCTTCCTCACCCTTGACATTGTTTAACAGAAGTCCAGGTGTAGCCATCGGTGGTAGTTTGGAGCTATGGACCCCAGAAAACATGTTCTTAAACTTAATTCATTCCTGTGGTTGTGAACTTTTGTAAATAGGACCCTCTGATAAGGTTACTTCAGTTAAGGTGTGACCAGCTGACTCAGAATGGATTTTAAATGCTGTTGCTGAAGGCCTTACAGGGAAGATCACACAGAGAGAGAGAGAAAGCCAGAGGGAGCAGCCAAAAGCTGAAGGTTAGTGGAACCAGGAAGAGAGGGGAGGAGCCAGGGGAGGCCGCCATGTGCTTTGCCATGTGACAGAAAAGCCAAGGACCAAGGATTGCAGGCAGCTAGCCCCAAGCACCTCAGTCTTCTGGGAGAAAGCATTGCCTTGATGACACTTTTTTGGACTTCTCCAAGCCTCAAAATCTTGAGCCAAAAAATTCCTATTTTGTTTAAGCCAATCTATTGCATGATATTTGCATTAGCAGTAAGGAAACTGAAACACCATCTTTTCTTAAGTTTTTATATACTCTACCTTAGTGATGATATCTATCTTTTTATCTTAAATTAGCATAGCTATTTACTGCCCAATCTATATTCTGTCCCAACTTCACTTTTCAGCTTTAGACTTGTATTTCCATATGGCTACTAGTGTCCATCTGAATATCAATCATACACCTCATCGTTAGCATGTTCAAAACTTAAATAATTTCCTTCCTTCCCAAACATGACCCTCTTCTTTTTTTTTTTTTTTTTTTTGCATATTTTAATAAAAGGAAATTTATTGCATATCTATCAGTATAGGTTTATATATCTCACAAGGTTTTCCTATGGATATTTCCAAAACTATATTCAGATTTTTAAAATCCACTTAAATTAGGAAATTAATGAAAAGTGAAATCCTTCAATTCCATTCAGATATAAATTAAAATACTTAGTAAGAAAACCATAAACAATCATAGTACTCTATTGTAAGTATCTAAATTTAATTTTTCCCTACAAAAACTAATTTCTAAAACCAGTTTATCATTTTATTAAGGAGAGGTAGTAATAATAATATGTCCTAGAAGGTACTATGTGGCTTCTTCACTAACACTGCCTTCCTACATGCTCGATATCGCTAACCTGTTTCATTTTTGCTGCATTAATGTAAATTAGAAATATTCATATTTCTTCATCTTCACATTATTTTTAAAATTTTATTGACACATATTAATAAACATAAATTAAAATCCATCCAAAGTGTATAATCAATAGTATTTGGCATAATCCATAATTTTTTTTTTTTTTTAGATTTTTAAATATATCTTTATTACAGAAGTGAATTTACAAAACAATCATACACACGTGTAGAATTCCCACACAATACCCCTTCACCAACACACCACACAATTGTGGAACATTTGTTACTGATTATGAGATAATATCATTGGACTATTACCACTGACTATGGTCCATAGCATACATTTGGCATAAATTTTCCACAACCCCACCTTATTAACACTGTAAATAATGTTTTCTAGTTTTCAGGGCATGAGTCTTGCACTTCTTTTTAAAAATTTATTCCTACTTATTTTATTCTTTTTGAGGCTATTGTAAATAAGTGTATGATTACTTTATTTCATTTTAGATTGCCCATTGCTAACATATAGAATTATAATTTTGTTTACCAATCTTATATCTTACAACATTGCTGAATTCACTTATTTGTTGCAATAGTGTTTTTTGTTTTTTGTTTTTTTATATTTTCAAAGATGCTAAGATTACATAAATGTTACACAAAAATTACAGGGATTCCCATATGCCCCACCTCCAACACCTCCCACAGCCTCCCACATAAACATCTTTCATTAGTGTGGCACATCACCTGCAATGGATATACACATCCTGGGGCTTTGCCACTAAGCATAGTTCATATTGTAGACCACACTGTCCCACACAGTTCTGCATGTTATATGCTGATGTACAATGTACAATGATCTGTCGTTGTAATGTCACTCAGGATAATTCCCAAGTCACAAAAAAGACCCTGTATTACAACTGGTTTTCCTTCTCCCTGCTCTTTAAGCATCCAGTGGCCACTGGCTCCACATCAATGTTGTAATTTCTTCCATTGCTTGAATCACAATATGTCTACAACAGAATACCAGTTAGTCCACTCTAGTCCACAGCTCTTCCCCCAATCCTGAGGAGTCTGGGACGGTGATGTCCACTCCACCTCCAAGTGAGAGGGGGCTTATATCCCATGGATAAGATGGATGGGATTATCCTGCCTGCAGTTGCAGACTCTCTCCATTCTCTGGGATAGCCATTGTCCATCATCATCTCCTTGCCAGGTGACTTCGGTGAATCCACTGAGCTATAGAGTAGGAGTTGCAGCTCCACTGAGATTCCAGGCACAGCTGGCACATGGGCAGGCCAGAGGCTCCAGTCTCTGGAAGTATACCTACAAACTCCAGCACCACACATAGGTTTGAATAGAAGGACTGATGGACCATGTGCAGGGAGGACTTATTTTAGTCCAAATCTGTCACTCTCAGGAGCACAGATTCCAAAGTATAGCCCACTGATAAGGCATCAATCTCTGGAGCTATCCCCACTTATATAAGACCTGGGTGTCTCCAGCACCCTCAGGAGCCCCTCTGTTTGGGGTGATATCCACTTTGGTGTTCTATGAGATCCTACTGAGGTGTACGTAAGCATTACCTCTGGGATGACCTCCTGACTCTCTTTGAAGGCTCTTAGCCATATGAACTCATTTGTCTTTACCTTTTCCCCCTTTTATTTAAGGTCTTTTTCCAGTCGTATTGCCAGTTGGCACTTGGTAGTAATCCCTCGGTGCTAGGGAGGCTCATCCCCGGGAGTCATGTCCCATGCTGGGGGGAAAGTAATGCATTCATATGCTGAGTTTGGCTTAGAGGCCACATTTGAGCAACAAGGAGGCTTTCAGTTGGCAACCCTTAGGCACCCCATAACAGTAGGCTAAGTTTCAATTACAAGAGCAAAGACTCATAAGGCTAGTCATCAATAACAAGAGGCCATTAGTGGATCATCCTCCTTTGCCAGACACTGCCCCTGCACTTGGGGGACTGTTGCTGCTCCCTTGGAGAGTGTGGCAGAGCTCTCCAGGCTGGGAATTCAGTATTCTCTCATTTATTGAGTTATTCTCCACCCACTGTGACCATGTTCCACCCCTTGATCATTTGAACAATTTTATATATCTTTTATGTATGTTCAGGTGAACTTCCTCCAATGAAACCCCCATTCCAGACACCCTCCACCAATGATCCACTCCTGCCCCCACTGTAACCCTTCTGTGATCCAAACCTTCCTTAAAGATGAAGCCCATATAATAGCTAAATACAATTAATAGGAAAATGAAATAATAATGATAAGTTTAAATGTAAGAGATAAAATACATGGATACTTAAAAAAAAAACACTAAAAATAAAATTAAATTAAAAGGTTGGGATATTAAAAAAATGGGAAAAAAACAAAAAAAATTAAAAAAAAATTTTTTAAACATTTTTCATTTTATTACTGCATTATCAGGTATCCAGTCTGTACTGTGGCACCTTCCCTCTCTCACTCCCCAGTGTCTCCCAAATTTCAATTTAATTTTCAAAGAAGTTTTAGATCACAGCAAAGTCACACACAGAATACTAGAGACTTTCATATGCCCAACTTCCTCTCCCTTTTCTCACCCCATATTAAAAACTTTTTGTATGTGGATGGTAGCATTGTTATAACTGTTATACAGATAGTGAAACGTATCTACTAAACATTGTCAATGGTTTACAGTATGGTTTACAATTTAGATGATACAGTTTAATAATTAATGATGATATTTATCATGTCCTGTGTCCATCACTGTAAGGTAATGAAAAACATTTCCCCTGACCACTAAATACACCTGTTTAATCTATTCTGTTCTTCCCTCCCCATCCCCCTGGGGCATATGACACCCCCCGTCTTTGCTCATTGGATGACAAGATTCATAGTTACATGCAACAAGAGGTCTTGACACGCTGATAGTCCTCCCCTATTAGAATCCACCTTTGCTCTTAAGAGACACCCACCTGTCTGTTTCTGGGTGAATCCTGACCGTCTTCTTTTATACCTCAGTCTCAGTTACTGGTATCACCATATATTGACCTTCCCAGACTTGATTCATATTTTATCCAAAACTCTCCAAATGCCTCCATATGTATAAGGTCAACTATTTTTTTTAGACTAAATTTTTGTACTCTAGGACTATATCTCAAATCAGTCTCTTCCTCTCTTTTTTCATTGGCCCTGCTTAGTTTTAGGTGTTCATTACATTTCAGTTAAAGAACTACAGCAACTTTCTATCTTGTCTGTTCCTGTCACCAGACTCTTGCCATTGAACTTCGTCATCCTTACTGCTTACTTCCGGGTGTATTATTTAGTGGTCTGATCAGGTCATTCCCATGTTACAGATCTCAGTTGGTGCCCCACTGCACATAGGACAGAGTTCAAACTCGCAACAAATTTGGTAACTATCTGAGCCTAGCTTACCTGTCTAGCTTCATCAACTACTTTTCCTTGCTATTTATGTAACCTATTTTTAAACTGTTTATTGGGTTATAATTGACATGCAATAAAATGCATATAATTAAAGTATGCTACTTAATAACTTTGGTATATTTATATGCCCATGAAACCATCACCATAATCAAGGTAGTGAATATACTCATTACCTCCAAAATATTTCTTTGTGCCCCTGCGTTTTCCTATCCTCTCACTTCTTCAGCCTCCATCTTCACACACAGCTGATTTTCTTTCTACTACCATAGATTAGTTTGCATTTTCTAGAATTTTATCTAAATGGAAACATTTAATATGTATTATTTTTTGTCTGATTTCTTTTACTCAGCATAATTTTGAAACATCCATATTGTAGCATGTATCAAGAGTTCTTTACTTTTTATGGCTAGATAATATTCCACTTTATGGATGTACCACAGTTTGTTTATCCCTTCCCCTGTAGATGGACATTTGGGTTGTTCCCAGTTTAGACACTTTACAAAAAAAAGTTGCTATGAATATTTGTATAAAAGTCCCTTAATGAATGTATGTTTTCTCTTCTTTTAAGCAAATACTTAGGAATGGAAATCTGGGTCATATGGTAGATTGATGTTTCAATTTCTAAGAAACTGCATTGCTCATTTTCAAAATAGCTGGACTACTTTATATTCCCATCAATGGTACATAAGAGAGTTAAGTCATTTAATACATGTGTAAGTTTAATTTTAGCCATTTAGAAAGGTGTGTAGTGATATTTCATTGTAGTTTCATTTATATTTTTCCAATGTTTAATGCTGTTGAACACCTTTTTGTTTGTTATTTTCTATCCTTGTATCTTCTGTACTGAATTGTCTATTCAAATATTATGCCCATTTTTAACTGGTTATTTTGTTTTATTATTCTAGAATTTTGAGTGTTCTTTATGAATCTTTAATAAAGTCCTTTACCAAATACATGTTTGCAAATATTGTCTCTCAATCTGTTTTTTCATTCTCTGAATAGTGTTTATGAAAAGCAGAATTATTTAGTGATAAAGTACAATTAATAAATTTTTCTTTTACACATCATGCTTTTGTTCTATCTAAGAAATTGTTGTCTAAAGGTCATATATGATTTATCCTATATTTTTAACTAGAAATTTTATAATTTTAAGAATTACATAGATATGCACATAATTTTTCATATTATTATTAAGATATGAGAAATCTAACGTGAGGCCAGGTAAGGAGTTAGTGAATGAGTATTGTGTGCTTGATGAATAATGTTTCATTAGTAAAAGAAATTAAAACTGGTCCCCATGACAATTTGAGTGGTAGGCAGAATAATGTCCCTCCCCCACTCCAAGATGTCCACATTGTAATCCAGGGATCTATGAATATGTTACTTTTCATGACAAAGAGGACTTGGCAGATGCAGTTCATTTATTGTAGCACATGTGATGGGGAGATTATCTGGGTACACTCAGTCTAATCATGAGTCCATTTTACAGAGAACTTTTCCTAGCTAAGGTCAGAGAGAGATATGATCCTGAATAAAGGGTTAGGGAGATACAACCTTGCTGGCTTAGAAAATAAAAGAGCAACAAGCCAAGATTATAGACAGCCTCTAGAAAGTGGAAAACACAAGGAAAAGGATTCCCCCCTTAGAACCTCTAGAAAGGAATGCTGCCCTGCTGACAGCATGATATTAGTCCAGGAGACCTTTCTTGGCCTAGAGAACTGTAAAATAATATTTTTTTTTTTAAGTCACTAGCTTTCTGGTGATTTGTTACAGGAACAACAGAAGATGGGTTTAAATTTGCATTTCCTTCTTTTCAACCTATGTTTCTTCCATAAAATAGACAAACCAAGAAAAAAAAATGACTTTTCCTTGAGCAAATGTTTTTTTCTTTTTCCAATGAATTCCAGTAAATTATACAATGCATATTCATTGTATGGAAATTGGAGAACAAGTATGAAAATTCAAACAATAAAATAGGCCCCATGCATATCTACCATCTAGAGATAATGTCCATCTACAAATGTATATATATATATTTTTAAAATGTCAATATATTGAATATACAGTATTGCAACCTTCTGTTCGCTCTCAGTATGTTGTAAACACCCTTCTATGTAAAATTATATTTCCAAAAGGTGATTTTTACTAGTTGTCTTTTTTTCCAACATGTATGTTTATACAACAGTTTCCCTAATAAGGCCTCTGATGTTGTACATTGACTTTGTTTCCAATTTTCTAATATTGTGACCTTTCCTTTAATATCTAGAAATACCATTCTTTCTTTAACAGATGTACTTTTTTAATTAATTGATATGTATATTTATTAAAAATACTCTGAAATAAATAATAGTATAAATAAGAAAATAATAGTTACTTCTAACTAATTTGTTAGCATTTTAGTGTTGAATCTCTTGGGCTTTTGCTTTAGTGCACATATATACATAAAAATAAATTTTAGTATTATTGTTTAACAATATTCTTACAAGCCATTGTTTTGAAAGGTTATGTATTATTCAACCATATAAACATTAGTTGTATACTGGATTTCCTGCTAAAGTTATTCTCTCCCATTATTTTTGCTATTTTTAAATATTCCCAAAATGAATAGGCTTATATATATATATATATGCTTTTCTAGGCTTTATCTGATTACTATTTCCTTACACAGTAAAGGTTTTAGAAGTGATTTTCCCATGCTAAAGAGATGTATAATTTGAAGGACTTGGCTTCATATTACCAAATTGTCTTCAAGGAAGTTTTAATTCAGAACACAACTAGCAGAGTATGAAGAGCTTATGCTGGTTGCCTACCCAACAGCCATTTCTCCCATTTTCTTTGCCTTATAGAATCCATATTATTCCGGTTCACATGACTCAGAGGAAGGGGAGCTTCCCTCTTCTTAGGGGTAAATTCTAATTGGAATAAGCCGATCATTGTAATCTCCTTCCCTTTGTCAGAGAAAGTTTTAGGGTTGGGATTGTAACCCATTTCTGCCCAAAGCCTTCTAAAAAAGGAGGTGAACTCCTTTTTCCCAAATTACATCATATTTACTGGTATTTCTGATAGTTTCTGTAGGGTTTTTAACTGTTAATTCTTTATTCCCTTGAATTTTCCAATTGAGTGATGACTTCTTGAATGCCTATCACCATGAAGTTACATAGCGTGCCTCATGCTTTGAGAGTATTTTATTGGATCATTTCATAGCTCATTAAAAGAACCACATTTTAAATGGCTCAGCTGAGAATAAAAACACCATGAGGTGCTGCAAAGCTGTTCTGTAATTTTACCCTAACTACTCTGGTTACCCATGAAATCCTGAGCTGTGACCAGATCATTAGTAACGATAACATCTCCTTTGATAGGCGCTTCAGCCCAAAGAAGTTCAGTTTATTTTACTCATATGCATTTCACACCAGAGTCAGTATTTGTGAGCTGGCCTAGTAGTTTTTCCCTCTGCCTGTAGTGACCAGCACTAAGGATTGAGGGGAATTTTGAATTTCTCTGCTGGAATCCACCTTGCTGACTCTTTGAGTGCACACTGTGCATCTTCCTAGATTCCCTGCACACCTGTTTATAATCTCCCTAAGATTTTTTTATTTTCTCAGCCAGATAAAAAGTACTATTCCCAATTTTGAACTGTGGATGCAGGGATCCACTTAGAGAACCAAGATGCAAATTTCAAAAATAAATCTCCTGCCTGAAAACTATTTAGATCCTTTTCAATTTTTTACACCGCTTAAAAATATATAAGGGCAATGGTTTTGTGAATATTACTTGCCACTTAATAAGTAGAGTAAAAACTGCCAGTGTCAGACCTCTTTTGTCAAAGATTAGATGTACCAAGGAAACAAAATGTACCTTCATAATTATTAATGAAAAGCCAAGGAATCATGGGCAGAGCTTTGGTTGTACAATCTGCAAAATGAAAACTCTTAAAGGAATTTGTTAAAGCTTCAAGAAACTGTACTGTGAAAAAGTAGTTAATCATGAATATAATAATCTGAATTGCTGGATTTTTTTAAAAAAGGCATTCATATGCAATGCTTGATGCACCTTGATTAACTTGGCAATTTAGTACATGTTTTCCCCGAAAGCAGTGATGAGTTTTTGCTCAAAATAGATTGAACTGCTATATGAATTCATGCCACAGTCCACAATGCTAATGAGTTTTAAACAAGATAAAATTATATTTTTAAGTTGGCTTTGAAATAAAATTCCTTTGCTCAACTTTATTTCCTCAAATAATTTTACTTTCTCTAAGACAACTTCCTTGGACCACAGACCTTTTCTATATCCAGAAATTAATCACCCCATCACAACCCCCCACTACCTCCATCATCCTTCTACTCCAGGAAGGATTTATTTTGACCATCTGTTTTGTTCCTGGCACAGTTTTAAGTGCTTAAAGTGCATTTTCTCTTATAGTTCTTATAGCAGTCGTGTGAGGTTGGTTCTTTTATTATTTCTGTTTGACAGATTAAAAATATATCTAGAGCCCAGAGATTTTAATTAACTTGTCTTCCTAAAATGTGCATTGGAGCCAGAATTTGAATCCGAGTGTGCACTGCTGGAAATGTTCTTGCTTGTGTTAGAGTTATGTGGCATCCCCTAGGGTGGGAAGAGCCTTTTACTTCATGCCTATTGAACCTGGGCACTGCCCCACTCAGATATATTTTCTCACCACAAAATGTAACCAATTAGTGGCATGATTTTCTTAGCATTCTGAGTTAGTGTACAGCCCTCACAGATATATATTAACTTGAAGTGAGATTGCCTTGATTTTTGGCACATGATTTCTTGCCTCCCTTATTATGGGGATGAAATGGAGGGATATTGAAGTTAAATAAAATATTTGTTGGCATTTGAAACATAAATCTCTATAATTTTCTTGTTTTAAGGGTCTTTTACAGTTCAATTTAAATTAAGTCAGATTAGAAAATATAAGATGTTCTCTAAATCATTATGAGTCTATATTCTAGAGCAATAAACTCTTCTTGTGGTCTGTTTCTAAAGTGATCCTTTTTTTGCTGTAAAGTAAGGATAAATTAATAAAAACTTAGTAAATATTGTGGTAAATTTCTTAAAAGGATAACCACTTTAGATCAATTTGAATGCAAGGGTGTGTATTTGGAGAGACCTGTGCATCTCAATGATGGAAATTTAATTGTTTTGTAATCTGTATTTAAATAAATTGATGCATTAAGATTACTGAAACAAAGAAATTCTTGGCATGATCACACTAAAAAACCATTTTTTTCCTTTGAGAGCTAACCACCCTCTTCTATTATAACTAAATAAACTTTTTTATTCATATGAAAGATCTTACATCTCAAAACTGATGAATAAAAACAATGTTCAATGCAAGCTATTGAATATAATTTATTAGTGGCTATTTTTATTAGTATACTTCAATAGTCTAGGTGCCATAGATGATATGCATCTCATTGCTTATTCATTCATTCCCTTTAATATCTTTGTTCACTTCAGCCTGAAATAATATAATCACTTCGAGTGCTCTATCTATCCCTCTTCATAATATTTGAACAGAGAAGGCAGCAGGAAACAGACGACTTTTTCCCAGAGATCCAGTGAAGCATACATCTGTAACTATGCTGTCTATGATTGTTCTTTCTATTTCCAAAAGTCAATGTGAAAATGGGTCATTTGCTCTTGGTGAAAGTGTAATATTCTCCCTGCCAAAATGAATGAATATCATATCATTCACATCATTGATCAGTGTCCTTTGCTTATTAATATTAGAAAAGAGTTTTGAGACATTTTTATTGGATCCATTCCCTTAGCTTCCTTTCTCTCTGTGGTGGTTTGAAGCTGTATGTACACCTAGAAAAACATGTTCTTAAAGTTAATCCATTCCTGTGGAAGGGGCCCCATTTTAAGTGCAATCTTTTGATGCGGGTACTTCAGTTAAGGTGTGACCCACCTCAACCGAATGGCTCTTATCCTCTTACTGGAGTCCTTTATAAGTGGAGCAGAGAGAGGAGAAACAGCCATGGAAGCAAGAAGCTGAAATCAACGAAGCCTGGAAGATAAAGGAGATTCCAGCAGACGCCGCCATGTGCCTTGCCATTTGGCAGAGAAGCCAACGATTGCTGTCAAATCGTCTTTGGTAAGAAAGTGTCCCCTTGATGGTGCTTTGATATGAACATTTTCACAGCCTCAAAACAGTAAGCTAATAAACTCCCATTGTTTAAACCAACCCATTTTGTGACACCTTCTTGGAGCAGCCTAGGAAACAACAGTACTCTCTATCCAAGTTATTCAAAGGCAGAGGTCCGGGAAAACACTGCGTGCTATTCTAACTTTCATGTTCTTATCTCCAGTATATTTTCAGACTAAAATAGAAGTAACATAAAATCTCAGTTTCCTGCCCCAGCGTGTATATTTTTTTGGTAAAGGGCTTATTATTGCAACTAGTACAAATGAAAACCAATTAAAAATATAAAACATGGAGTTAAAATTGATTAAATCACATAAAGCAAAAATGTACTTGATGCTGAAATATATGAAGAGGAATATAAAATTAAGAATTTAGTACTTGAAAATCTGATTAGGCATTACAGGTCCGGATTCCTATGTTATATCTCTGAGGCACATAGATACTAAATATAAGGAAATTTAGGCAGTGAATTTGGTTAAAAAACCCATGATGTAAACTAAGTCACTTACATCATTAAAACACATATAAAACTGAAATATATAAATAATAAAGGCTGTTGTTCTCAGAAAACTTAGAGGAGATGGAAAGAGATGATCAGGGCATCTAGATTAAGGTTATAACTGAAGAGCCAGATACAGATTTTTCAGGATAGTTGTTTCATCATTTCAGTTTGTTTGGGCATATTCTTTTAAAGAGAAATGGAAATAAGGATATGGACTATATAATCATTTCCAATTACAAACAAAACATAACAAAAGAAAAATCTCTATAGATGTCTTCATTTATTCCCACAAATATTTATGAATATCGTGTACTGTTAGTAAAACTGTGTAAAAGAGCAAGTCCTTGCCTGCCTGGGTGTACATTTTTATGAAGTACTCTAACTCAGGAAAACAATGAAGTTATAGCCCATAAGATTTTTCAACAGAGAGAAGCATTATACCACAACTAAACAATAAACTTTTTTTTTTTTAATTAATTTATTTTTTATTGTGGGTAAAAATCAAAATTTTCACAATACATACCAATATTTGTAAAATGATATATAAATATATATGCATATATGTGCATTTGCTTACAAAAATGTTATTTATATATATATATTTATGGAACCTACAGAGATTCCCATGTTCCCCACCTCCCACACCTCCCACCACATCCCACACAAACATCTCCCACAATGGCCCATTACCCTCAATGGACTTACACAAAAGAGTTTTCATTACTAAGATAAGCATATTTATGTGTATGTGTGTGCATGCATAAAGCATGATATATTTTAATTTTTACATCAGGATAATATTAAATCTTTTGAAGGAAGAAAAGACACAACATAACTAAGATCATTTATCTTAAATTTACTATGCATGAATTAATGAATTAAAAACATTCATTCAACAAAAACTTTCTGAACACCTACTATGTGCTGGGTAGGGTTCTAAGTCCTGGAGATACGGTAAAGAAAACATAAAATCCCTCCTTTCATAAGCTTAAAGTCTAATAAGAATTACTACTTGTATTGTATCTTCAACTAGAGTAATATATATTTCCCATATTACATCTCTTAATCTTCCACTATTTTATACTGTCAATGTTATCCTCTCAAATTATATACATTGGAAAATTCTCCCTGCTAAAACTGATCCAGAAAGAAGGCATGTTTTATAGTCTTCTACCTTACATTTTTATGGAACTTTGAATCACATAAAGCTTTATTTTAAAAAAGAAAAATCAATTTTTTAAAAAATATATTTTTGCTTTACAGGCTTGTAAATATGTGTAATGAATATCTTGTTTGCCTTTGCTGGGTAATCTATTCAGTAGTCCCCCTTCCCCATTTTACTGCTTTTAATGATATTTTCTAGGTTTACATGAGATTTCTTGAAGTTAATTGAACACATATAAAATCTAGTCAATTGCTGATCATACTGTTTAAATGGGTGGATATTCTAATGGTGCAGAAATTTTTAACTGAATTTATTTTTAATGAAATAAAAGGAGGATAAATGAAAACTTACTCAAACCTTTTCCATTTACAAGCAAAGGTTAGGAAAACCAAGTTCAGTCAGCAAAAGATGAGTTATCTGCAAATGAGCCTTCTTAGACATGGATTAGCAATTTAAATGACTAAGTTAATAAGATCCAATTATAGTTAATTTGCCCATCCTTTCTTTCCCTGGCCCTCCCACAGGCTTCTGAATGTGAGTTTGTTGCCTGAATCTCAGGGAGCAGAGAGGAGGTTTGTAGGGCAGGAGAGTTTATAAGGAAAACAAACAGTCACAGTTAGTACACCTGCTGCAGCCTTGCCAGGTTGTGGTCCCACCAAGTTTTAAACATTTTTGTTAAATATATCTATGTGTGTGTGTGTGTGTGTGTGTGTTATAGGAGTATACGCACAAACATTCATGGATACACACGCATACACACATCTAAATGATTCTCTGCTTGCTTGTTCTCCTTTCTCATTTCTTTGGCTCACCTTTTCCCTTCAATCCACAGTTGCCCAAGTTTGTTGGCAAACTGCCCATTCTCCTTTACTCCCACAGCATTTTCACCTTACTTTTTAATTTAGTAATCCTCTTTCATCTTTCAAATAGTAAATCATTCTGTTCTTTGTCTTACAGAATTTTTAAAAATGTGTCTTTGTTCATTTCTGTCTGCATATATACATCTGAAATGTTAACTCATCGATGTTACATTGTTAGGGGATATCGGTGTTATCAGTAAAAATATGCTCTAGGAGAATTTATGGGATTTTAACCATTTCTTATTATTGTAGGATGGATTAACTTTATATGGATTTTGTCATTACCAGTGCTAAGATACGGAGAGATTGTATTTTGCCAAGCACTGATTTGCTCCAAAAATATACTGATATGTTCATATTATATTTTTGAAATTGAAAAGCTATAGGATGGTAAGCCAAATAGTTGAGGGACTTGGGGGTAGGCATGACTGTGAATATTAACAAACGTGGCCTCTGGAGCTTAGAAGCAACATTTAGTGTAAGTGTACCAGATAGGGTAAGGAAAGGAATGTATTGATATAAAAGTCTTCTGAAAACAGGAGAGCAGAGATTAATATTTAGAGATGTAATAGAAAAAGGATAATATCCTTTGGAATTAAGAAACAGTTAAAATTAGTCTCAGATTATAAAATAAAAGAGAATGGGGAGATCTGTTTGTTTAAAAATAGGATCGTAATAATTTGTCAATGAGAGGAACTATGTTCTGTAATCAAATGGTGTCCAGATGACTTTTGAAATGTGCAAGAAGAATTCCAGTGCAATGTGTGGAATTTTAACATTGTTAGATCATTTTTTTCAGGCAGTAGGCTATATTCCTCTGAATCAGGAAAGGGAAAGCGCATTGCTTAATATGGGCTTTAAATCAAGCCTATCAGGTTAACTCTCAAAAATTTTACTAGATGGAATATTCCATACATCCAGATCACTCACATTTTAACATTATTGAGTGGCTCTTAGAAAAGGATACCTAATAAAATAGAATACATGAATAGTGCATCATAGAACTGCACACTTGCTGAATGTGTGCTTCTCCCACCACTAAGCCGCACAGACAAAATAAGTCCTCCCACACTGGAAAATACATTTTAAAAACCAAAAAAATGGATAAAAGTATTACCAAAATTAACAATTAGTTCAACTCATAAGATATAAAATTAATTCAAGGAATTATATGAAGTAACATATGGACCTATTCAATGTACCCTTAATAGTCTCCTTTACCTATTTTTGTACTTAAAATATCATTTTAGATTAAGCAGTGCTTAAGATGATCAATTGTTTATGTGACCCAAATTTTTATACAAGATTATAGATACTAGTCATAAAATAAAATATAAAAAACAAAATTCACAGCTTTGTCACAGCTGATTTAGTAAATCTATATTATATACAGCTTTTTCTAACTGAATTATTCAAAGTACATCTTGTTACTAGTAAGCATCCATTTTCTTGATGGTCAGTGCTAAGGCTAAGCTGTCTTGTAAACATGTATATAGCAGACTGTGAAAACTGGGAAATGTATTTTGCTTTAACTAATCCAAGGCCAATTTTCTTGGTAGGAGTATTGTTCCTAACTCTCTGATATATACTTGGTTTTCTTTCCATCTGTCTCTTGACTCTTTTGCTGTTTTTAAGGAGCCGTTTATTCCCTAGTACTCAACTCACAGTTCATTCATAGAGTATGCATTGGTAGCCTGGGGCATGCAATGTGAGAATCAGATCCATGATACATGAGGATCTGTTCTTGTCTCAACCCAATATACCAACACTCTAGAGAAACAGTGAAATCATAGCAGCATAAAAAACCCTTATGGGTTCTTGTCAGCAGAGTTTAGATAAGAAACAATGCATGTCCCAAAGGAATGGGAAAGTATGCTTTCTTCCACATCAGTCCTCCAAATATAGTGTTAATTCAGTGAAATAATGAAATAATGCCTCATTGTTCATATTTGTGTTTCTCTAACATTCCAATAACCCATGTAATGGGTCCTAGAGAAACCTATTTCTGTAGTGATTGAGTTGATGGTCCATAGTAACTTCTTGCCAAGATAACCTTATTCTTCAAACATCCTTTCCTTTTATAATCAGCAAGCTGCACATCACATCTGTGACTAACCCTGGGCATTTGCAGTCAGCGTATAAAAGAATGGCAAATCTAGAACACCCATGACACCACTCTTTTCTCTTGCTTGTAGCAGACACTCATCATAATCACTACTTATTTTTTCCCATTGAACTGCACAAGTTGTCACAGTTCTTAACCCTGTGTTCAAACAGCCAATTCTGACCAATCAGATTTAGCACAAAAAATGAAGCCTGTTTCATATTCCTTTTCTATAAACATGTTAAGCTTTCTTCCTAAAACAAAACAAAACCCGCACCCCGTGTTGCACTTGTTATTGCCCCAAATCTGACTTCTTTGTTCAGTTAAATAGTTCTTGAAAGTTATCTACACGAGATGTCCTAATGTCCTCACCTCACATTCACTGCTCAACCATGGCCCCTGGCTGTTGCATCCACTGTTCCATGGAAACCATCCTAGAAAAGCCTCAAGAGTCCTGGGACAGCTCTTTGCAATGTGCATCCCTCAGCCCTTAGCTTTCTGCTGCTGCATTGGTGCCTGGTGACCATGGTCTCCTCCGAGCTCTCTCTTCCTTTCACTCTTTCCCAGTGATTCTTCTGGTTTTCTTCTTGTCTGTCTTTTGACAACTCATGAGCTGTCCATTTCTTAACAGTTGGCCCTTGGATTTTCTTGACCCACTGTGGATCTCACTTTTCACATGCCCTGTCAATCTCTATCACTCATAGGGTGTTTTGTTTTGTTTTCGCTTGTTTGTTTGTTTTAGTAGGTACTGGGGATTGAACCTGGGACCTTGTACATGGGAAACAGGTGCTCAACCACTGAGCTACATCTGTGCCCCCCCCCCCGCCCCACTCTTACGGATTTAATTAAACTCATAAGTTGGAAACTATCAGGTCTATGTCCTCCTGCCTTGGCCTCTTCTCTAATATTTAGACAGTTTTGTATATCAGAATTGCTGGTGGCCATGTCTCCTTGGATAACCCATAGGCAACTCATACGAAATGTATTTCCTGTAGTCCCTTTCTCAGAGGCACCAGTAGTATCCAATGAAGCCTACCCTGGAGGACCAGGGCATTGTCCACCACTTTTTCATCACCCCTTCACCTCAGTTAAATCCATTGACAAGTTCCAAATTTCCTCCAAATAGTTCTTGGTTCTGTTCCCTCTCTCCATTCCATGCTACCACTGCCCTAGCCAAAAGCTGATTTTCTCTTAGCTCTTCCTCTGAACTATTGCAAGAACCTCCTTACTCATCTCTTAACTTCTTGTTCTCTCCCCCTCACATAATATTCTGTATAATGCAGCAAAAGAAATATACCTTAAGTTAAAATCCAGCCATGCCATTCACCTAATCAAAATCTTAAAATGCCTTCCTAATACCTACAGAATAAAGACCTGTATCCTTAGTGTAGCATATACTGCCCTCCATAATCCAATTCTTATCCCACTATATCTTTGGATTCTAGGATAAAATGGTCCTGAACAATGTTCCCTGCCCATACCGGGGTGACTGTATGTTTGCCCTAACACTATAGAATACCTGTTCCTTTTTCCTTTGCCGATCTCTTACTCACCCTTTAGGACTCCATGTGTGCCTAATCCACTCTATAAAACACTCATTTAAGTCTCAGTCTAAGCTTTCAGTTCTCTTCTCTAAACCCCCGTAGCATTTTTATATGGAGTGGATTGGATCATATTCACATTTAACTTATGATGCTAATTTTAGACTCTAACTCCCAATGAAGTGTGAAATAGGACTTGACCTACTGTGCCTGGTGCTCAAGGACCTGAGAGTGTTGGCTATTCACTGGGAGCCACAGTAAGTGACCCCAGTCCTAGAAAGCTAGGAAACACCTGGCAAAATCCTTTAAACTTTTCAGTCATGGATCTGATAAAGGGAGATTTATTCAAATCCAGCACATATTTATTGGTACCTAATGTGTACTGTTACTTGAGGAAGATGCTTTCAAGTGTATAGTCATGTTTTAAAACTCACAAAAATAAACAAAACCCAGCATTTGTTAAGTTTAAGGAAGAACGGTTTAATATTAATATAGAATAAGGTAAACCTGCAGGCAAACAGAGATTCTTGAAAACACTCTGCCTCTCCTCATTCAGGTAGTAATTTAATGATTATGGACAGAAAATATTGGCTATCCAGTTATTTCCACAAAAATTTGCCTTTGAGTCTTGCTTAACGATTTTCACTATGTTGAGTGCAAAATTATTAGGTAGCTGTGGCACACAACATGTTATATACTGCATTTTTGGATGATTTAAGGGATTAACAGGGAAAAGTTTTTCTCTAGGTGCCAAATATGCTTACCTTAGAGACTGATCTCAGTTAAGATGGGACATTGATTAAGATGTGCAATGTTAAACGTCAAAACTAGTGTGGGGGGCAGACAACTACACACATTATGTAGGACACTCCTGGAGTACATGAGTGTCTTCGTATTTATTTACATGTCTACACTGGAGGCCAATACTACTGGTACCAGAAAGAAAGAGCCACCTGTTCCCTTTTATTGATGGTGACACCACATGTTGATTTTTGGGCTGCTATTTCTAGTTGTGTGGCTCTCTTCTCGAGAACCAACCAGGCTTCTCTGTTGTGTGTGGAGACACAGCTGGCAGAAAGACAGCCTGAGAAGATGCAATACTTTCTTAATCATCTCCTGGAAGAAAATTAAACAAACAAATAAAGCAAAGGATGAGGCTGAAATATGTGTGGGAGGTGTGTGGAGTTGGAGTGGGGGATGTTGAAGAAAGCAACAAAAACTGAGTAGGTACAAATGTAACACACATATTTAGGATTCCTAAAAGTGTTACTATGTTGATGTGTATGTTCCAATACAAGAGATGACCAGAAACCAATCATTCCGCTTTGATCTTCATTTATCTGTCTGGAAACAGTGTCGAGCCCATATTTTTAAAGGTCTTTAAGAAGAAATTAATGAATTTGCCTGTGGATTTATAGAACTTCATCTAATGAAAGTGGTATTGTTGCGGCTGTCGCGATGAAAAACCCAAACCGGCACTCAGAGAGAGCGGAGGAACCAGGCTTTATTACACACGAGGGCCCAGAGGAAAGTCCGGTTTCCAAATTCTGGGCCCCCAGCCTCAGTTTTCTGGAGTTTTTATTGGGGTCTGCAGGCTCCCGTTCATTGGCTAGCGAGTTGGCAGGTGGAATTTCCATTACCTTAGGCAACTAAGCAAGCGTGGATACAGAAGCAGAATTTGCAGGTTACGAAATCAAGCAGGCAGGGTTACAGAGCCAGAGGCGCAGGTTCCAGTTCTAAGGCGGGAGATTCTTGTCAGGAAAAGGGGGAGGGGGAGGGCTGCGGTGACTTTTCCTTATCAGTATCATACTTTCTATATACCTTTCAGTTTGTTGTTGTTGTCGTCATTGTAATTATATTATTTTGTACTTTATTTTTCTTTCCTTTGTTAGAAGTTGTGGGTTTACAGAAAAATCATGCATAAAATACAGGATTCCCATATACCGCCCCACCACCAACACCTTGCACTGGTGTGGAACATTTGTTACAATTGATGCTATCACATTTTTATAATTGTACTATAGTTAAAGTCCATGGTTTAACTTAGGGTTCACTATTTGAGTGGTGTAGTTCCATGGATTTTTTAAAAAGTTTATTACCATATTTTTGATAAAAATTAATAGCTAGATAGATTATCCATTAATATTGGAAGGTTCATTAAAAGGCTATGAGGAAAAGGCACTATTAAATTCAGTTACAGGGATGACAAAGCAATGTAAACATGATCAGGATTGTCATTTTATTGTGGTAGTGGAATAACAACATTTTTAATATCATTTGATTTTCCCAACCAAAAAAATAATTAAAATAATAAAAATGGAACATTCAAAGGCAAGATTGTTTTCTGAGATATATATCTATTTGACTATACCTTTATTACTATTGTAGTGGCTGCAAACTGATGAGAGTTATATAGCAATAGTATAACACTATTTCCTTTAAGGTAATGTCTGTTGGCCAATGACCTATTTTTTAATATAATACTCTATGTGTGTATTTGTTCTCTAGGAAAAAGAAAATCAATAAAGTGCCATTGATTAACAACATCTAGCCCACATGATTTAGTAAACTGAACCACTTTGCCTAATGCTGGCATGTTCAACACTCTTTAATGTGAACTGCTGAGCCAAAGGAATACAAGCATGTGTCTCTTTCTTTAAGAAAAGTGTTGGGAATAGAGAGGGGAATTAGTCACAATAAAAAGTTAAAAGAAACCATTAAAAAACACTTTACACTTGCACATGAGTATTATATTGTCTGGTTCTCAGGGACTTGAAAAAGGATGAAGATTAGTGTTCTATTATGTGGAGTTAAATGTGTTGCCTTAATGCCTTAAAATAACTTGGATGATTATGTAAAAAACAGTTCAAAATACCTGTTATAAAATGGCTTAATAAAGATAATTTTTCTCTCCTCAAACTAGTTATTAACATTAAAATATATTATTTAAAATAATTCAGTGATATTAGAACAGGTGGAAGAAAGCTACTGGTTGTGTTTTAAGTGGCTGGTTGTTCAGAGCCCTGGTACTTCAATTTTATCCCACAGTTATAAATTTACTTTCTAGCCAGCATTCAGGACAAAATTGTCTGAGATGTGCTTAACAAAGGTTAAATCTCCACATTTGGGAGAGTGAAGGTAAAATTGATGAACAGATTGTTGATGGGCAATTCCATTCTCACTAAGAGAACACCAGCCCACTAAAAGAGAGGGAGATAGGCCTTTGCATTATTAAAAGTCTGTTCTGCAACACTTTTGGGAATTTGGTTGGGTCATGAATGCTGGCAGGTTGTCAGGGAAACAGAAATAATAAATCTGAATGAGTCGTCTTCTTGCAAAATGGTTTTAGCAGTGCTACTTTTTAATGATCTAATGGCTGATACGGCATTTCTAACAAAAGCATTAATGGAGAGGAACATATTTTCTAGTTTAATTAAACATACTTCTTTTTGGTATAGTACTAGTAAAAATATTTTCTCTAGATACAGAGTCTCATGCTTATAATTTCAAAGAAAAATACCTTTGTACACCTAAAGTTTGAAATTGGTTCTTTGATAACTAACAACATTTGTTGTTTACTCATTTTTGATGATGGTATTTTTGACCCATTATTATATAGTGACAGAATTTTCAAGTAGTTTTTTTGCATTGTTTTTTTTTTGTTGTTGTTAAAGTCAGCCACATTAACATTCTCATGACCCCCTTTTCTGATCACTGTGTTAGAAAGAGTACTGGGAGAGTTGTTTTCCAGTATATTTTCTCTGAGAAAAGCTCGCTTTCTGATAGTATGATTGGACTTCCAATGTTAACCAACAAATACATGAAGATACACAGTAGCATA
This sequence comes from Tolypeutes matacus, assembly GCA_026826555.1. Classification (NCBI taxonomy): domain Eukaryota; kingdom Metazoa; phylum Chordata; class Mammalia; order Cingulata; family Chlamyphoridae; genus Tolypeutes; species Tolypeutes matacus. The sequence continues at coordinate 7,988,066 of JAKSZT010053888.1, read as the reverse complement.
ATGCTTAGATTACAAATATAATAATTCAAATCTACAGACATACAAGAAAATAAAGAAATTGGGTATCCCATGCAAGAGACTAAGAAAACCTGAAGTGGTTACCATGGGTTCTGAGAGAAGGAAGAGGGAAGAATAGGTGGAACATAGGGCATTTTTAGGACACTGGAATAGTTCCACATGATTTTGCAATGATGGATATAGGCCTATTAAAAAACCTATAAAATTGCACGGTGAAAAGTGTAAACCATAATGTAAACTATTGACCATGCTTAGTAGCAATGCTTCAATATTTGTTCACCAATTGTAACAAATGTACCACACCCATGTAAGATATTAATAGGGGAAAATGTGACAGGGGGAGGGGGTGGGGTATATGGGAATATGCTGTATTTTCTATGTAACTTTTTTGTAACCTAAAACTTCTTTAAAAATAAAGTTTAAAGAAAAGAAAAAATTAAAGCAGTTCCTCATAAATTAGAATTTGACCTTTTGGATTTCAAAAAAATCCAATAATTTGACCTTAAATATTTGGTTAAATGTTTAAATTTTTGGTCTAACAGCATTGCACATAGGCTAAGGAAGCCTTGACTTTAATTATAGCATGTTTTTTGGATATGGCACATCTATATTGAACAATCAATACCTCTTTCTTCAGCCTCCTTAAGAGAGCCCTTAATTTATCTCTAATGCTTGTAGAATAAAATCCACTCATCTTATCCTGGCATTCAAAACCCCCATCAGCTTCCCTCAGAATCATCTTCAGCTACCCTCTTCCAGTGTCTGGGTCATTTTATTTCCTTCAGACATTCTTTCGCAGTTGCCCCACTTACTATATGGTTCTGCGCAAGTTACATCACTTCACTGATCTTTTGTTTTATCTATAACATATCCTAAAATATAGTGTCTGGTGCAGAGAAGTATTCAAATAACCACTAATCAGTATTTTTCTTGTCATTCCTAACTATGTGGTTGATTCATGCTGCTTCTGCCCAAAGTGCCCCCCATCCCTCTCACCATCACTGAAACCTTGCCATGTTTTTAAACAAATAGTAGGATATTTTCCTTTAACATTCTTTACATACATGATATTCAAGGCACTGCCACTGTGTTTTAGCCCTTCTAGTGAGTTGGGAGTAATGTAGGGTGATCCTGTGATAGCAGAAAGGTCAGGACAAGTGCCTTGAAGGAGCTTGTCCACCAGGAAAATTTGCTGACAATACTGGAGGGAAAAATAGCAAGAGTATTGAAACTGGAAAGATCTGTTTTGAAACCCAAGCCATTGTGATATGTTGAAGTTGAAAATCACTTAGTATTAAAAAGAATAAATAATGGATATTGCCTCTTAAGATTGATATCTTGGAGATACTGTGTAATTAGGAATTCTTTATTATACCTCAGCTTCCATATTATATCCATAATAACATTGATTTGCTAGCCACAAAACCCACATTTTATCTGGCAGGAAGGACTTTTCTCAAGGCCACATCTTTGGGGAGGAAATCTTTTAGGATGTGATTGTTGGGGACATGAAATTGCCTTTTACTTACTTTGCTGCTTACAAACTTGTATGACATTTGAGTTAGGAATTTTGGCTTGGAACGCAAATCTTTTCCCCTGTTAGGCTCAGCTGATAACATTATGGTTTGTTTTCATCCCTGCCTTCCCCTTGGTGATGTTTAAGGGAGACTTTAGATTATCCTTGTTGCCATTTCCATTGCAGCTTTTCTATAGTCTAGTCCAAATATTTTTATACTGTGTTTGTTTAAATGTGAAAATACTGCCTTTACATCAAGCCTAAGGGGATAGTTTCTTTAAAAAGAAGAACCTTTCATCTCCTTTTTTAGTCTGTATATAACAGATACTTATCTTTTATTGGAGGAACTAAGTGAACAGTTTATTGGCTAATTTCCCTCTTATACATCTATTTTGGTTCCTTTACAAACAAAATATTTTACAAGCCTGATAGCAGTAAAAGAAATTCCTGACCTTGCCTATTTTTGAAAGGCTGAAAAGTTAAACTACACCCCTTAGCAATCAGTTGTCAAATCATTTCTTTTCTACTTCAAAAGTGTGTCTGTGGTTTTTTAAGCTGCTAACGAAAGCATTACAAAGATGAGCTTTTGAAGTGGTGAGCAGCTTTCATTTATTTTCCTTCTGGTATTCCCTCTGCCTCCAGCTAAAATTTAGAACCTTAAAAATGTTGCTGTTCCTTGCTAAATTCAGTTGATGTTCTATCAAAGTGCATTTGGATTATCAAAGCTTCTTTCTTATCTCTCAGCTCAGTGTTCCTGAGAGAACACTAGGCAGGTTAGAATTGACAAGCCTGCGGTCTGGTAGTTTCAAACTGGAATGTGCTCACCTCTCTGTGGTGGACCTGCCTACCTGCCGATGGTTAACTCTTTGTCTTGTTGCCTCAGAAAGAAGAGCATTCCCACTGTGGTGATAAGGGAGGCAGTGCTCACTTCCAAAAGCAAAGAGCAACTTCATCCTTTAATACAATGGGACAGAAATTACCAGCAGGAAGAGATACATGAGGAGATAGATTGCTTCACAAAATGCAGGAAATTTGGAAACTCTTTTTGCGGTATTTAATTACCTCCTAAAGAGGGAAGTTTTCGCTTTTGTGGTTCCTTTAATGACTTATGGCATGGCAAGATTTTGGAAATTCTTGTTTGAAGTCATGATTTTATGTCCTTAGTTTTTCTCTTCTTATCATATCATAATGGAGCACTAGCAAAATTTACTTTCATACTCTTCCCCAGATTGCATTTTTTCTCTCAGAGTCCCCATAGTTATTGGCTCCTGAAAACATATGTAATTTGGAGGTTTCCTGTATGTTCTCTCCTTTTTAAAAAAAATCCTACCCAAGGAGAGTTAATCGTAGAATTAAAATCAGATTAGGCAATTATTATCTCCCAAATACACCAAATAGCATCTTTAGGCAGACTTGGAAACCACATGATCTTATATGGAGGCTTTGTTGGTCCTTGGGTGTCATATTACAGTAATGTTTATCCAAAGATTAGATTAGTCACTTGGCCTTTGGAATTCTGTAGTCTTCTGGGATTATGATAACTTGGGAAAGTTTCAGTAAATTGATGGGAACAAAATTAGTTTTAATGGGCTAAAAAGTGAATGGTCGTCTAAGAAATGGAAACTCCTGACACAAGCCTTTTGTTCAAGGAGCTTGGAAATAAATGGAAAGTCCATGATTGGAAACAATTTAGAAGGGACAGCAAGGTCAAATGGATGTATTTTAAAGTAGAGCTACTGTGGTTTGTAAATACATGATTTCCTTAAATTGCATAGGGAGGCCTGAGGCTTAGATAAGCATGATTTCATGAGGGGACAAAAATCATGTCCTTGCTCAAATTGAGGACAGAGAAAATGGGATGTTAAGGAATTCCTTTCCTTTATCATCTTGAAATCAACCAATCTGACCATAAAGTTCATGTTAATTTAAGTGAGGCTAAAATATGGTGGGTAATCCAGTGAGATGGATCACAATACAGCTAATATGAACATTTTCCATTTTCACTTGGTTATTTAACATTGTCAACTGCAACCTCCATCTGTAGCAGACCAGAACACTGAAATTGCCTACTCTCCAAAGAAAAGATGAGACCCAAGGAGTGTATCTAAACATTAGCATATTTTGTAACTTGTAATTTTGCTTTGTAAAATTTGAGGTAAAGTACAAGAATCACTGATGGGATTATGACAACCTGGGAAAGTTTCAGTAAATTGATGGGGACAAAATTAGTTTTCAGAAGTAAATGTACTGATAAATTTCACCACCCCCTCACCTCTTTTTTTTTTTTTTTTCAAACATACCCATAAACACAGTCATCTTTTATGAACTTAGTTTATAGTTCCTAGCCATAATTGGCTAGAAAATAATAGATTCAAAGGGAATTTCATTCGAAGTGAATAACTTTAATGAAATGTACCTAAGAAGTTTCGTTTTAATAGGTATGTACATAAGATCTTGTCGCCTTTGTTTAGGACTGAGTACACATTGATGCTTTCCATTTTCCTCAAAAGCCAATTAGCAGAAGGGTTCAATATTTTATAAGATACTGTACTTAAAATCAAGGGTGTTTAACCAGCAGTGCCTTCTCTTCCCTAGGAGCTCTCTGAGAACTCTCACAATTTTAAATCAAGGTCCTCTTTCAGACAAGTTTTCATAGCCATAGATAATAGTTGGGAGCCTTTTTATTTTCAAATCTCTGCTGTTTCTCTTTGTAAAAGGGCATTCTTTCATAATACCTTTTTCACATATGTGTAAAAAAAACTTCTGTAGCACTTAATTGATGTAAGTTTATTTTAAAAATGCAAACAAGGCTGCCAAACATCACCAATAAAAATTTTCAGATATTTGAAATAGCAGCCACTGGCACTAACTCTACATATAGGCTAGTTCATAGGCTCCATCTAGCACAATATCACATTGTTTTAATTACTGTAACCTTATAATACTACTTAATATAAGATAGAGTAAGTAGCCCTTGGCAGTCTTCTTTTTCAAATATCAGGGCTAATTTCAAGTGTTTTTTTTTTCAATTATTCATTTATTCAGCTCTTTTACATTTTCATGTGGACGAGATGACTTTTTCTTTAGCTAGTACTATATTTTAGGTTTTTGGTTGCTATCATTAATTAACATAGTTTTTAGTTTTGCTTATATTCATTTATTTATCAAATGAATATCTGTTGAACATCTTCTAGAAATTAGACATTTGTTTTCAGACAAGAGGTGGTTCTTGTCTTTAGGAAAGTGACTGATTTTTATACATTAATTTAAAAACCTGACATTTGCTGAAATTACATTCTTTTTAAAATAAGTTTTCTGTGATTCACATTAATATTCATAAGTGTGACTTTGTAGTTTTTTTAACTCCTTACTGTCTGCTTTTATTTTTATCACATACTCCTTATTTTATAGTTTTTTTTTAATTTCCCAAGTTATATGCATTAAACAGTTATTTTTATTCTTATTTTTTAAGGCTATGGATGTTCTTTTGTGTACAGCTTTACTCATATCTCATAGGTTTTCATATGGTAATTTTTTTTTCTTTGTCAGAATTATTTCAGAGATAATTTTTGCTTTGCAGGTATTTTGGGTTTTGCTGCTGTTGCTCTGCTTGGTTCCTGATATATCATCATTATTATTACTATCCTTATTATTTATGAGCGTACATTTATAGAGTGCTTACCATGTGCCAAATTTCGCACCTAGCCTTTGCTTGATATTATCATTGAATGCTCACAAGACAGCTATTATATAGATATTGTCAGATAATGAATATGGAGCCCACTCTGTGGCATCTCGGTAAAGCATTGGGCTGTATCTAGGCTCCCACTCCCTGGGCTCAAGCCTTTAGAGCCATGTCATCATGAACAAGTTACTTAACATTTTTGATCTCAGTGTCCTTATCTAAACAGGGGATGAACCGGGTACTTATTTTAATGACTGGTGAAAATTATATAATACATATGAGTAATTATCTAAGTGCTTATTAGCAAGTGTTAGCAAATAATAATAAATAATAATAATAATATAGATTAAGTATTTTCCAAGGTCATAGAGTCATTGAGTGGCAGAGCAGGGTAGTGTTGATTGCAATGCTGAAGGGCTTATACCCTATTGAACTACCCCTGTTGTACTCCATTCCCAGTTTACTATTGTGTGTATTTTTACTCACTAGGGTAGGTCACAGATTGGAAGGGGAATTTGTAATTGTGCATTAATAAGGGAACATTTTAAAGGAAATCATTAGAATACTCTTCGGATTAATCTAATAATCCTTTATTTGTTGTTATTGAAAAGTAAGAAAGCCACATTTTTATACATGGCTGACAAGAGTTAGCAGCTCCTGTAATACTTTCTTGGTAGCCAGTGTGCCTTCTTTATCCCTTTTATTCATAAGTGTAAGCATTACTCCTACAAATATTATCAACTGAATGACTTGTGTTTTTAACTATAATTATCTTATACAATTGTCAAGTTATTGCTACCCTGTCATATAGAATCTGAAACAAAGGAGCAAATGAACTGCTGCCTTTTAAAGCTTTGTTAGATAAACAGAAATCCTGCAAATTTAGGACCAAATTGAATTTGTTCAAACTAAATGTTTACATTCTGTTAATTTTATCCTAAAATTTAAATAAATTCTTTAGCATATTTTATCATTCTACATTTTAGCACTACTTTCCTACTTTGAAATATAAACATTATTTCAAGAAGAAATTACTTGATTAGTCACTTATTAGCTAAAATGAATTAAGGTCGTATTGCAATTCAGATTTGGAAAAGTCCTAAAATCAGGAAGTCCAAAACCAAGGTTTCAGTGAGGCCAGGCTTTTTCCCCAAAGACTTTGACCTGTTGGTGCTGGCTTGCTGGTGATCCATTAGCTAGTAAAATCATTTGCAAGGAAGAACAAGGTGTCCATATCTTTCCTCACTTGGACAAACTGAAAAAAATGTTTTCTTGCTACCTCTCAATTCTAAATAAAAGAAAGGATTCCTTTGTTTTAGCTATTGACGTTTGGGAAGCCTACAGTAATATGGAGGGACTGGTCTTGATTATGTTGAGCTTATCCCTAGAAAGGAAAACTTGGATACGAATGGTGACTTACTTTACAATAGTGAACCTGGGTTTTTGTTCAATGACCCAGAAGGGAACTTCACCCACCACTCAATCTATTCTTGTGTAGTTCCTTGTATGCTTGGTAGCATACCGAGGCATGCTCACCTGGCTGTTGTCACTGCTTGAAGCCAGGACAAAAAAGGAGCATGTCCAAAGAAACTTAGAGTCATGGCACTTGGCAGTTCTGCCTGGACATATGGTTCCTACGGCTCTAGGACACAGGACAAAAGATCCACATTTGGGGGAGCCCAGGCAGTGGCCAATGACTCCAAAACATCATTGCATTAATTAGAAAAAATTAAGCCAGTTAACTCAGATTTTCCTCCCTCTATCCCTTATATAATATAATCTTAAATATAAATTGGGAAATAATTTGGATTTAATATTCACTACACTGTTATGGAACAAAACCCATAAACCCATCTAACAAGTGTTTCTGCTACCTGTACAAACATGCAGCAGAAATCCTAGTCTTGAAATCTTGAAAAAAATGGAGACTTGGTGTACAGCTAGTTAACAGGAATGAATTATATTTTCTCTTTCCTAAATTTTTAAACTTTTAATATGTATCTCAAGAAAATATTGAGGACCAGAACAACTTAAAAAAAAAAAAAAATACCTAGGGACCCAAGTGAAAGCTAGACAAATTATATTTTGAAAAGCATTTTGCAAATATATCCATATTAATTAAAGTTTTCCTTTTGAGAGGAATTTTTCCTATTATGTTAGGATGAATGAAAAATAACTGATATGAATAGAATAAAAGGCTTTGATATTTTCAGCACATGTAATAATATGTGCTATATTATTCCTTTATTTTGTGGAGAATTAGCTAATTTTTATTTACAGAAAATCTGTTTTCCCATATCTATACTAAATAAATGTTAGGGAAAATTTTAAAGACTTTTTATTTGAAGGAGTACCAATTTAGAAACCTTCCCTTCCTGTCTACCCTCTAAGTGCTACCTTTTTTGAGAGAAACTAGTAAAATTTTTATGTCTCTAATTAATACATCTCTTTTAAAAAGATAAACACCCAATCTTGTTTAATAAGGTATCCAGTAGCCTTTGGTAGTCAAGATCCATTCCAGGATGTTTAAAATAATACCTTTTATAACAAAAGATGTTAGAACACCTGTCAGGCCAAACTACCAGATGGTAGCTGAGATCATATGTTTTTAGAAATATGGCTTTTAAAGATTATAGAGTTTGAAGAGAGTTTTTAGCAGGTTGTCTTATATTCCTGAAATGCTCAACTCTCAGGCAAATCTATTTTGAGGATCCAGAATGTATTATATCAGACCTGAGGACTTGGGGAGGAATGGGGTGCTCTTCCCTTGAAGACTGTGCATTTTGTATGTTGCACAACTGTAGATCCTACTGATTAAACAATGACTTCCCAGTGAGTGGAAACCAAAACAGCCTATTGTATGCTGTAAGAGCTGGGAAATGAAAATAGTCCTCTCATTATTATTTAGACAAGAACTCTAGACATGTAAAGCCTTCACTTTGGTGAATCAGCAGGGTATGATGGAAAGAGACATGAATGGGAAGTCAAGACCCTGCCTTCAGTCATTTACATGCTAACCATGACCTTTAGCACAGTTACTTAAGGTTTTTCAACCTTAATATCTTACTCTGAAAAATAAGAGTTAATGTTTTCTCGGGCTCCTTGTATAATGTCCAGGTTCTGATTTTTTCACTTTAAAAGTACATTAATGAGTAGGGTTGCAAGTCCTGGTTACAAAGTTAGCTTTTACAAGATGGCCCGCGTATTTTAAGTGGTCATCGCTTATGATGAAATTAGTTTTCAAGCCAAAGTGAATGTAGTGATTTTGTATCACAGCAAAGTTCCAAGGCTACTGCAAAAGATGGCAGTCAAGTAAATTCCCCAAATTCAAAAACTGTAGAAATGTTTTCAACAGCCATCACAGTTGTTCTGAACTGCACTCTCATTACTTTCCCATCTCAGAAAACGTGCAATTTACCTCAAAACTATCAGGAACTGCGATTTCAGGTAGTTCTTCCCCAAGTGAGTGCTGCCTCTTGGATATGGACATTTCTTTGAGTACAGAAACTGAAAGATACCAGTCCCAAGGCAGGAAGTTTCTTCTGAGTACCATACCCATTCCCCTCATTGTTGTGTCTGTTTTGGATTCAGCAACATTGTAGAAATTTCCTACCCCTTCTTGGCTCTTTTTCTGTGCACTTTCCACATCCCCCGTGCAGTAAAGGAGGTCATTTGCCTAGACAGAATTTAAATGGTGTTTTTTGACCTTCTACTCTGCAAGTCAATTGCTTTGGCAGAATACTAACCCTTCTCCTGAGTGCTGATCCATTATCTGTGTTTTCAGTAACTGCCTTAAATTAGCATTGAAAAATGTTTCTTGCCTGTAATAGAGAAATGAAATTAGAAGAAAACTTCTTTTGAAAGAATAAAGCGAAAGTTACTGCACAAGAAAAAAGTAAGTCTTTCACTCCTCACCCTGCCTTGACTCACACAGGCACCCCAAACTGTGTTACCTGATTCTTGAGAAAGCAGAAGCTTTGCCTTCATGCATGGTACCTGGGATTATATAGATGAGTGAATTTTGTGAGCTCACCGAAAAGCTGTCCCTTCCTTAATGAGGCCCTCTCATTCGCTTTATATATAATTATTACTTTTTTTTTTTAATATTCAAACACTTTAATAAAAGGACAATGCATTGATGTCAAATAAGCACCTAAAAAAGATGCACAAAACCATTAGTCTTTAGGAAACTGCAAATTAGAATCACCACATATCAACTCCAATAGCTAAATTTTTTTATCCACCAAAATACTGATACATTTATTAATTGCAAATGGGTACAGCTTTCCTGTTTTCTTCTTTTTCTTGACTTGAGAACAGATTTTTAGAAGCATATGTAAAGTCACTTGCAGGTTTTGTCCACATAAGTCATCTAAGTCACTATTCAATAGGATAAAAAAATTTAATGAAATTTTATCTAAGCCAAACTACAATAGCTAAAAGTAAGAAGACTCAACATACCAAGTGCTGGCCAGGATGTGAAGGAACTGGAACCCTCACACTATGCTGGTGGGAATGTAAAATGGTCCATCCATTTTGAGAAAAAATTGCACTTTCTTACAAAACTAAATAAACCCCCATAATAAGGCCCAATCATACAGAGAGAGACAGTTACCTATGGGTCTAGTCAGCAGGAACCACAGATTTTCTGTCACCACATGGAAAGTCAAGCAGGGCCCAAAAAGGGAACCCAAAGGAGCCCAGACTGGAAACTAAAACCCCAAATTTTACTTGATTGGCAACACCAACCATATTTAAAAGATTTTGTTCAAGAAGATAAGAAGAAAGGGGCAGACTGTTGATGAGAATAATGTGGGGTCTGCCCTATCTTCCTAGAAAAAAAGAGAGAGGTAATTGACTTGTAACATTAGACACTCAGAGACCCTCCTCTATTTACATTAGATATATAACACACACACACACACACACATATATATATATATATATATATACACACACATATATTAAATGATGCTTAGAATCTCCTGCAAGAATGTATATATTAACTTAAGAGTGGGTTTGTTTCCGATTAATTTTTCCCCTCTGGTTTCTGGTATCATCTCTTGCATATCACTGGAGCAGAATAAGTACTGCTTGAAGGAAGAGTGAATGAATGAAAGAATGCATGCCATCTTGCCATGGGAAAATGGAAAGGTTTTGTGGGATTTATGCCGTTCATATGAGGAGATAAGAACTGCTTAGTTTTATACTTCCAGTGAATATTAAACTCATTCACAGGGAGAGGAAATTTTTACACATGTAGTTATAAACACAGTTATTATTCTCTTGTTTAAAAAATAATTTGTGTCTGCCCTTGTATAAAAGATCAGCGAAATCTTCAAAATTAAGCACTTAATGCTCTTCAGATAGAAAACAAGGACTTTAGCATAGTAACCTTTGTCAGTATCAGAGGATTAGCAATGAGGCTAAGTGGTGATTCATGGAGATGGGGATTATATGTTTCCATTTATTCCGATGTATAAATGACATTTAAACCATGTTCTGTAATTTGAAATTGATATATTATAGTTTTAAAAGGTTACTAACAGTAATCCTTATCAATCTCTGACCCTTTCAGTAAATATCCAATGTTTAGTTTAACAGTTTATTAATCTTTTGATATTGTACTAGAGGGGCATGTGTAAGTTTAAATTGAAATAATTATGGAATTCACAAATTTGATTTTAAGAATTGGGCCAGTCTAGAAATTGAATCTTATAAGTCTCTGTGAGCCTCTGGCTTAGCCATCAAGTACAGAATAAATTAACTAATTAGCAGATATTCTAATAATAACTACCCAGTTCAAAAGAGGGAAAAGAGCAATGTATTTCACATTTTCCCCTGCAGGTTTTCAGTATTTTGTCTTTCATAATAGTTTTAACAAAATCTGATTTCACTTGTGGGCTTAAATCTATTGGAGTGAAGTTTTTACCTGAGTCCTTGGAAAAAATGGTACTATTTCACAAATTCTATTCCCAGAACGCGAATGTTCCACCAAAAAAGATTACATGATGAAATAAGTTCTATAGGTGCTAAATACAATTACTATGTCTTAGTGATTCACAATAAACATTAGCTCATTTAACACACTGAGAAGTTCCCAATAGAGAAAATCATTTCACTTTGCTTAACCCAGTTTCCCAAACTCACTTGTCGACTTGATTCCTTTTGATTTTGCATAAGCCCTTTTAACATTTCTCATTATACCAGGTATCTGAGGAACAGAGTTTAAATTAAATGATAAAGAATTTATCTTATACATTTCATAATATTTTTCTCCTGTATATTCAGTAGGGGAAAAAAGAGCTCTTCAAGTAAAAGAAGGCTGTTGTTTTAGTCAACTTTGTGCCTTTAAGCCTAGCTTCCAAATCAAATCATTTTACAGAATGAGGGAGAAAAGGGTGGAGGGGGAGATGGAGGGAAGTTTAATGCGTGGCTCAGGGAGTCACTGAACCAGGACTTTCAAAGCTTTCAAAGCTTTGTCTGTAGATCAGTGCTTCTCACGATGTGTTCCCTGGACCAGCTTCATCATCATCCCCTGGAGCTTGTTTACAATGCAAAAGCTTGGGGGCTACCGCATACTCAAAATTCCTAGGGTAGTCTCAGCAATCTGTGTTTTAATAAGATGTTCAGGTGATTCTGGAGGATGCTAAGGTTGGGAGCCCCTGGTCTACACGTATAATGCTGAGAGAAGATTCTACCATGTGAGCATGGGAATGTAGCATTGGAGCTCTCAGGTGCTTTACAAGCTGGTCTCTAACTTGTTTGCTGAAAAGCTAGCAAAATCTGTCACGATGACAGAGGTACATCAAGCTATTAGAAAAGTTAGCCCTGCTTTGTCAAAAGCCCCTTCTGTATGCCAGGCGAAATAGAGCTCAGATGACCAATCTGAGGTTTGGAGTAGAAGGCCAATACCTGTACTATTTCCATTTCTTCATGATATACTTTCTTGTTAACCCTTTAGAATCATATTTCTTTGCCATCATGGAAGACAGTCTCCTCAGGAACATTCAATTTGTGAGGCATGGAGTCTTTGGATTTGCCATGTGATACATTTTCCATCTTACAGGAACCACATTTTTAAAGGACTGTGACTGCGCAGCTCAATCTAGAGCCTGCCCGATCTCCACCCCTTGCTAAAAATAGCTGTAATTGCAATAAGTGAGAATGATGTATGTTATTTGCAAATCCCATGTGTTGTGCCTTTTTATTAGAGTCAAAGTAAGCTTTCTATGTATATACCTATAAAAATATAGGGGGAGTATATTATAGAGCAGAATAAAGAAGTGAGAGGAAAATTTACCCTGTAAATGCTTAAAGAGCAAACTGAATGGTATTAATGAGGTAAGAGTATTGTCATTGGCTTATCCTCTGGCTACTGGACTGTGCCTTCAGAAGCTCTGCTGTAAATTCAGGCAACCCATTTGTCATCCACCTGGCTACTGGGCTAAGTACAGCTTATCCTTTGGCTACTGGGCTGTGCCTTCAGAAGCTTTGCTGTAAATCCAGGCAACCCAGTTATCATTCACCTTCAAAGACTTGATGAACAATAACAACTCTGGTGCCAAAGATATTTTGAATTGCAACTTATTCCTTCTTTTTTTTTTTTTTTATTGTTTATTTATTCATTTATCCCCCCCTTGCTGCTTGTGCTCGCTGGGTCAGCTAACCACGCCGTGTGGGCGGGCTTGCCTTCACCAGGAGGCCCCGGGAACCGAACCCGGGGCCTCCCATATGGTAAACGGGAGCCCTACTGATTGAGCCACAGCCGCCTCCCTTCGTTAAGCAAAGGGCAGGAGTAATTTGAATAATACTTGGCTATTTCTTGGCATTGGATTTAACAGTGATAAAGAGTGAAGCCTGGTGCGTCTCTTGCCTGGAGCACACCTCCACCTAAGTCTCGGGTGTATACTTTCACTTTTTCTTGTTTTTTATATAAGTTCTTTACTTGCCTGCCCTAAAAAAAAAAAAAAAAAGAGTGAAGCCCTTTGACTAGTCTGTCTCTTAGTATCCAGCAATTATCATCTCATTGCAATAGAAATAATCAAAGAATTGGCTTGCCTAGGAATGGGTGTTATTCCTCATCTGGTCAGACCCCAAAACATCTCTCCTTCCCTTCCCAGTTTGCAGGATCCCAGGCCTTTGAGCTAAATATTTATTAGGTCCTGCTGGGATTAACTTTGTGCTTCACATATGCTTGGGCTCTTTCATGGTGATATGGCAATGGATATCAGTTCTCAGTTATATTTCATCAGTGTCAGGCATTCTTGACCTTTCTGTAGGATTAAACATTAGACTTCCTGATGCCACTTGACTTGTTGGCTGCCAGTGTCCTCTTCAGACCCACCTGTCCCCGTCAGGTCATTTCTGTACAGTCCAACTATGGTTGATTTCCACTTCCTGCTTCTGAGTGGGGATATTTCTCAAGACACTCAAAATAATATTAAGCCACATCCTCAGCTTACTAAATTAAATCAAAATTATAGAAGTTTATATTTTGAATATGTAGCTGCCTTTTATAAACTATAATGAAATTATTCATAAAGGGTCAGTACTAGGTTGAGGATAAAATGAAATAATCCACATATCATGCTTGGCATAATCCCTGACCCACTATAATTACTCTAATAATTGTTATTATTTAATTGAATGAGGGTTCTGAATCCCAGAACCCATAGTTCTGAATTCAAATAGAAACAATATATTATAAAACTTTGTGGTTTTATTAAATATTTGATTGATTTGCTTTGGGAGGTGACCAGTTAGCATGTGTGACCAGATGCATGGTTCCTTCTCAAATGTGAAGAGATGTTCATGTGTTCTTCAGGTCAGGGTGTATGGGGTGTTAGAGCCCTTGGTTAGTTTTCATCTGCCTATAGCAGTAATAGCTTCCCTCCCTGGTTTAGTTTGCCAAAGGACTGCCAATGCAAAGTACCAGAAATCTATTGGCTTTTATAAAGGGTATTTATTTGGGGCCGGGAAAAGAGATGCCTTCTCACCATCGTCAACTACTATTGATCCTGGTATGTTGGCCCATGGTGAAGCAAGATGGCCGCCAATCTCTGCAAAGGTCTCTGCCTTCCCCTCCAGGATCAACCGTCTCTTGGAGCTCAGCTTTGAGCAACCAGGCATAGGACTTGTCTCTTTCCAGGCCTCCTATATCCGTCTTGGCTGTTCTGCTGTCTTCCAAAGTTCAGCTGTAAGTTATCAGGCATATAGCAGGGCTGGGTCTCCTCTTGAGCTGCTCCTTGGGCCCAGCCTCTTGGGGCTTCATCCTTAAGCGATCCTTTCTCTTACACAGCAGGATCAAACATGGTGGCTTCCTTTTTTCTCTGTCTGTCCCTGTGAGTCCATTTATATCAGACCCAGCAAAGGGGTGGAGCCTCAACCTAAGTTGGAGCCTGGAGCCTCACTGACTAGTCCAATCAAAAGCCCTAAAGCAATCTTATCAAGTAATATAATCAAAAGCCCTCAAATGAATTTAATGCAATAAAAGGGTATCATACCCAGAGAAAGATTAGTTTACAAACATAATATTTCTCTTTTTGGGATTCATAAAATAATTTCAAACTGCCACATTCCAGGTACAGGAATGGGCACATGCTCATGGAATTCACTGGTCTTACCATGTTCCCCATCATCCTGAAGCAGCTGGATTGATAGAACTGTGGAATGGCCTTTTGAAGACTCAATTATGGCATGAGCTAGGTGACAATACCTTGCAGGACTGGGGAAATGTTCTCCAGGAGGCTGTGTATACTCTAAATCAGTATCCACTCTATGGTGCTGTTTCTCCCATAGCCAGTTTCAGGGGTCCAGGAAATAAGGGGTGGGAATGGGAATGGCACCACTCACTATTGCTTCATGTTCCTGTAGCCTTAAGCTCTGCTGGTCCGTAGGTCTTAGTTTCAAAAGAAGGAGTGCTTCCACCAGGGAACACAACAATGATACCGTTGAACTGGAAATTAAAACTGCTACCTGGCCACTTTGGATTCCTCATGCCTCTGAATCAACAGGAAAAGAAGGGAATTATTGCTCTGGCTGGGGTGATTGATCCTGACCATCAATGGGAAATAGGACTTCACCTCCACAATGGAGTTAAGGAAGAGTTTGCCTGGAATACAGGGGATCTCTTAGGGCATATCTTAGTACTACAATGCCCTTTGATTAAAGTGAAAGGAAAATTGCAACAACCCAATCCAGTCAGGACTAACCATGGCCCTAAATCTTCAGGAATGAAAGTCTGGGTCACCCCACCAGGCAAAGAACCATGGCCAGCTGAGGTGCTTGCTGAGGGTAAAGGGAACATGGAATGGGTAGTGGAAGAAGGTAGTGATAAATAGAAACTTTGACCTCATGACCAGTTACAGAAATGAGGACTGTAATGGTCCTGAACATTTCTCCCTTGATTTTTTTAAATGAGTATTTTTGTGTATGCACATAAATTGAATATCTTTGTTTTCTTCCGTATCCTTTCCCCTTATCATATGACATAAGTTGTATTAGCTTCATTTCGTAGTATTTTAGGATGTCAAGTTTAAGAATGAATATTACCCAAGGACTTGCACCCTATTCTGGAGGGATTTACTGTGTTTCTGGTTGTATACAGGGCAGTTGAGTGTTGACAGACAGGAAAAAATAAATATATATATGTCTGTTATTGTTTTTATTTAGAGACTAAGTATAGTTTAAGTGATGTGTATGTCTGCAAAGTTGACAAGGGGTGGACTGTGATGGTTAGACTAACATGACAACTCAGCCAAGTAACGGTGCCCAGGTGTTTGGTCAAGCAGTCACTGGGCTAAATATAATACAGGGCATCAAATGGACTTTAATCATCAGTGAGCTGATTGCTTAGATAACTGGTTACATCTGCAGCCAACTAAGGAGATTGCCATCAGTGATGAGTGATTTCTCATCCAATCAGTTGAAGGCCTTAAAAGCAGAAGTGATTTCTCACTCAGAAAGAGAATCCACATCTCTACTTTCAGATAATCAGCATCTGTTGGGGAATTCAATGAGGACCTTCATCTGAGTCCCTGGCTTGCAGCCTGCCCTAAGGAATTTGGACTTGTACATCACCAGGGTCGCTGTAGAAAATTTTATAAAATCTCATACTATACAGATATCCCCTGTTGGTTCTGTTTCCCTAGAGAACCCTGACTAATACTCTAATACACTCCCCTAAGAATAATCCTCAGAAAGTATCCACCCAGCCATTCTCACTAAACCAGGGATGTCAGGTCTTTCAAGAAGTTGCAATCCTGAAAAACATGCTATCCCTCTTTCTAGAATGGCTTTCCATTTGGAGATGTTTTATATGCATATATATTCTAAGGTTCTATAAAGTAGTAAGGTTCTGTGAGGTAGTAAGGTTCTAAGGCTCGTGGTTCCTTAGTTTTCCAGGGGTGAAAGTAAGCTCACGTCCAGTTTGCAGTGGTGTTAAACGCTAAAGTCACATTAGCGTGAGCATCTTGTATCATGAGACTGGATAATAGCAATATCGTCTACTAAGCAATCATAAAACCATACCCATATGTCACAACTACATGATTCGATAGTAAGACTTCCATGTACATTGTGGAAGTTTGAGAAAATTTTTTGCATCCCCAAAAGAGAAATATTGTGTTTATAAACTAATCTGTGATACCCTTTCATTGTATTAAATTCAGTTGAGGTGCCTTTGATTAGATTACCTCTTAAGATTGCTTTAGGGCTTTTAATTGTACCATGTCAGTAAAGTGTGACTCAGGTTGAGTCTCCTCCCCCCTGCTGGGTCTGATATAAATGGACATTGACTTAGACAGACATAGGAAGAGAGAGTGTTGTTTTTGACCCTGCCATGTGAAAGAAAGGAGAAGGCCAAGCTGAGGTCCCAGGGAGAGATGAGCCAAACAGATTTCTGGTACTTTACATCAACATCCCTTTGGCAAACAAAGACAGTATCTCTCCAATATTTCCAGTATGACTTTAATTAAGCAAATGTTACATAGTTTTATAGAACCCTAATAGGACGCCACTCTGCCTTTACTTCTGCACCTTAACTTCTATATCTATATACACCTTTCAGATACATCACACGTTCAAGATCACTATGATCCTTACTATCGTTATCATCTAGCCTGGGCTGGTTTACCATTCAAAAAGCCTTTCTGAAATATTGGCCCCATTCCTTACATCTTTTCTGTGAGATGATAGTTTGACATACTTTCCTCCCACTAAGTCATTACAAAAATATCCTACCATCTATCAAACATAATATTAACTGGAATTTCTTAAAATATGCTTTATGAAAAGTAACTTAGTATAAAACAGAATACTTTGTGGTTTGATGTGGACTTCATATTATTTTTTAATTTTAAAAAGTTGAATACCTATGTTTAATATTCAGGGTTGCACAGTTTGAGCCACCAACAAGTCCATAAAATAAAATAAGTTATTCACCCATCAGGTTCTTTGAAAAGAATAGTGCCATTGATTTGCTGGTGTAGAACGAAGGTGTGTCACCAACCACTGTTCCTCCTTAGTTGTCCATCCTTGATTCCAGGGCATTCTCCCTCAGGAATGATTTGGTTGGTGGTGAACCTTATAATGTGAAGGATCAGTCTTGCATCAAAGAGTATCACTGAAGGACATCGGTTAGGATCTTCTCTTCAGTTTCACTGAAGTCAGTACTATATATATTCTTCTTCTGGACACTCCCACTCTAATGCCCCGATCTGTTAGACCAAGTATAATACCTTAAAATCCATTAGTAAAATCCTACTATGTATTATGTCTTTGGCAAGACTCATCACCCTTATAATTAGAAGCACTGGAATTAGGGACATTCAAAGAGGTCAAGTTGGACCATTCAAACAAGCAGGATATAAATTGCAGAAGCTGCCCGGCTCTGTCTTTTTATAGTGCCTCCAATTCCTCACTATTCAAGCCTCACTACCCATCGACTGTTTTATGTCTAAGGTCTTGTCATTAGAAACAGGGACTTGATTATTGTTAGCTTAATGCCTTTTCTTGCTTTGGAAGACAGTTTAATAACTGTAGAAATGGAACTATTTTTGTGGCCTGTGCAAAGTTTTTACTGTTGCTTATATTTTCTGTAAATCTGATATTTCAATCACTTCTTTTATGAACTTGAAGAAAATTTCTTTGACAGATTGTACTTCCATTACTAAGAGATTAAGACTATTTGGGTGTATTTTCCTATCTTTTTTTCTGTGTACCCTGTCACATATTTTACATGTTAAGATATATGGATTTTAAATTAGTTTCCTCCTTGTTTTGCTTAATATTATATATTGCATATTATCTGACATATTAAAAAATCTTGGCAAATAGATTTGTAATCTGTTATCATTTCTCATCATATGGATGAATTTCAATGTTAACTGATGTTCTGAATGATGTCTCTGACATGCTGTATGATTCTAAAGAACATGCCAAATCATCAGAAAAAGATTAGGTTAGATTTACAACTGTTTGTGTTTTTTACAATCTATATCTTTTAAATCACCAATTCATACAAGTAATATTAAATATGTTACATAGCATGTTTAAATAGTTTATTTGATAACTAGACATATAATATGACAATATAAAATAAGAGATGGTACCATATTATCAAGTAAGATATTCAGGGCATTTTATGGATCTTTGCAGGTTTTGAGGATTGCTTGGATTATAAATATTTCAAAGAGAAATGTTTAACAAGCAATAATTCTAAAACAAGTTTCTTCCTTAAAAAATCATTAAGCGTGCTTTCTATATTTTATATTTCCATGAGATGAAGTGATTTTCATTGAACAAAATATCTAAGACCGATTAAAGATTTTTGAAGGGAACTTAGCAGAACAATTCTTTGCCCTCTTTCTAGAATGGCTTTCCATTTGGAGATATAGACAAGAAAATGGGACAGTCTAGAATGGCGGTACTTAAGAAAGTCATTGTTACTTGGGGGAAAATGAGAAGTAACTAGATGTCTACATATTCATATAAGCCCTGAACAAAAGTAATAGCTCTTCATTACATTTTGAAGAATAAGTTGAAAGAGAATAAATGGTATGTATGTAATCATAGGGACACACAGACTGTAAAGTGTCTAAAACTTAGGAAAGCATGGAAAGATGGATCAGAAAAGACATGAGAAATATTCACATTAGACTTATATGATATTCTGTAACTGAAAAATACAAACCTTGTAACTTTTCTAATCTATTTATGCCAAAATGAGATTTTGAAATCCAGGAAAATATTTTGGAATGGTCATTCAAAAAAAACATAAAGTTTATAGTTTGATTGAAGACTTGAGATTTTGGTAAGAAATAGAATGATTCTTCCATCAGTTCTTATTCATTTTTTGAATTCCAATAGGCCCACTTCCATCATAACTTTATCTTCTAGCTCTTTTGCTTCCTGTATTTTAAAATCAATTGAGAAGTGTAGAGAGAATGTGAAAAAGATATAGGAGGGAAAGGAGAAAATAATGTATTTCTCGATGTATCATCTCATGTTCAGGAAGTAAAACTGAAGAATAAATGAGAAACCCTGAGCAGAGAACATGGTAGGTGAAAATTCCTGTGTCAGAGGTATATTCTGGTTCCTTGACAAGGGAATCTTAAAGAATAATTGACTGTTTGAGTTACCAGTTCTATCTTGATGTGATTATGGGAAGGAGACCTTCCTTGTGGGAAGAAGAAGTGATTCTTAAAACGATTATGCAGGTGTCAGCTGGATGGGGTGAGAGGACATTCCAGGCAGGGAGAATGGTGTGAGCTAAGCACAGAGGCAAATGCAGCCTGTGATTTACAGGAATTGAAGCGGTTACTAGAGTTAAGAATGTAAAGTAAGCACAGCGGTTAGGTCAGAAAAACATGCCAATTTCAGATTATAAAGGCTTTTTCATGGCATAATATGGAGTTAGGACTTATTCTATAGTTAGAGAGGAGCAAGTGAAGGATTTTTAATAGGGAAAACATATGGTCAGATTTATGTCTGGGAAAAATTAATCCAACAGAATTATCGAGGGATAGAGGGATGGAGGGAAATGGAAAAAAGATCTGGGCTGGGGAGGCAGCATCGAAAGTCATCAGCAAAGAGAGAGTAGAAGAAGCTATTAGGATAGCTGAGATGGTTCTGTGAGTGAGCACATTAAATGAGAAGAGAAGACAGGCAATGCAGTTCCCTGGGGACACCTACTTTGTGTGTGCATGATTAGCAGGCTTCTGTAAACTGATATAAAGAGAATGGGGAAGATTTAAATATTTCAAAAAGAATTTCCTGTACTGCCTACTTTTAAGACAATATCAGTAAACATTCCATTCTGACTGATCACTCTTTCCTTCTAATAGTGGAGAATATGCTAGCTTCTATACAAGACTGACAATTACTTTGAAAATGCACAGAAGAATAAAATGCCTTCTGGGTTCTGAATTCTTGTGGATACATTTGAGTCTCTCTTCTGCTTATCAATTGATTCAAAGCAATTTTCATTTTTCAAATAAAGAATTATTGGAAAGTTTAGCTGTCAACAAGGAAAGTAAACAAAGGAAAAAGCATTACATTTTTGAAGACACATAGCAAACTACTTAATCTGTTAACAGTAATTTTCCTAAGTGCATCTCTCAATCATGTTAGGTCTATATTCTGGACTTCATTGATCATTAAAAGCTGGAGCACTTAATAAATTCAATATGACTTATAGTATGAATTTCTCAAGTTTTCCTGAAAAGAATATGTAGGATCTGTTTGAAAACATTTTTTTGTATGTGCTTTTTGCTTGGATGCTAGTTTCATTATTTATGAGATCACATAATTTTCAAGTATTGATTTCTATGTGGTCATTGCCTTGGGAATTTGTGAGTCGATTTTCTGTATTTTATTTTCATAAATGTAGAAATACCAATATTTAAAGTAACAAGGAAGGACTTTTATGAATACTTCTTTTTTAGTCAGATGCTCATTTGCACATGGCCTAGTATGGTTTCTCGCAAGTGTTCAAAAATGAATACTAAATGATTATGGAATATGGGACTTTATACATTCTCAACTAAAAACAATGTATGGGGATATCCCGAAATATAGACTCTAAGATACAGGTGAATCTATAGGAGCCCCTATGACCCTCCTCTCTACCTTCCAGATCTCTCCCAGCCATTTCAGAACACAGTTGGGCTTCTGAAGATGACCTGGAGGCCAAGTCAATAAATGTAGCTGATTCATCTCTCTGTCCATCAAATCCCCTATCCATCCCTCAGCCATCATGTATTAAATACTATGCCAAACAATGAACTAATTTAGGATTGAAGAGTGAAATTTATCCTTGACTCTATGGAGTTTATAGTTTTATAGAAAATTCATACATCGAAATAGTCATTATAAGAGTGATACAGCATCTTGTCAAAAAAATAAATATATTTAGCAAGGGAATTTCACTTAGTCTAACAAATTAGAGCACTGTATGGGGTGTGTCCAGAGTAAGTAAAAATCTATGATCTTTCTTTCAGGAAATTAAAGAGAAGATGCTAGACCACATCACCCAGTTGCATAATAATAAGCAAGGTCAATACATACTTTACTCTTTGCAAGTATTAATATACTCACTAGACTATAAAAACATAAGTCAGCAGGTTCTCTTCAACCTGGCTTGGGACTTACTGGGTCTCCTTTGAACATTCTATTTTACAAAGACATTGGCTAATGAATCCATTTTTTTGTCCTCTATCCTGACTTTCCCCAGTCCATATGGTTAACTAAGCTAAGATATGGTCAGTTTATGCCCTTGCCAACAGCACAGAGAAGACAAGTTAAACTTATTAATTTTCACAAGCATCTTTATCCTTAGTTTAGAATATCACTACTGATTCACTTAAATCCAATATTTCTTATATATAATTGTCACAAGCATTTCCATTTTTCCTACTTTTTAAAAACTCAGAGTGTGTCAGATCACACAACGCTAAAAGGACTGAGACTGTGAAAAATCAATTGTACCTATAAATCAGCATGTGGTTTTAGGAATTTCACAGATGTTTAAGATCTTTAAATACTTACTCTTTTGTCATTTTGCTTTGTAGGGAAAAAGAAATACATGTGAATGAAAAGAACTTAAGCATCAAGGATATGCTTTTGAAGTAATTTAATTTAACAGGTTAAACTTATAGCATATCAGAGTTGTGAACAGAAATCCATTTTATTTTACAAGCAATTTAAATTATTTTAAGTGAATTCCTGTAGCTAAAGGCTCATGTTTTGTAAATGCATTTGAAACAGATAATATTTTAATGAGAATCATGGTAAACTTTATAGATATTTTTTGTCTTCCTAAACACCCCCTCAAGAGCCTCTCTGCATGCATTAGGATTAATTAGATAATGTCTCCGAGGTGCTTAGAGCTTTTTGGAGAAATGGAATGAAGCATTGTGTTAAAATGATTATTACTGACTTCAAAGACTGCTATATGAAAGTTCACCGAGAACAAATTTTTATTAATAGAGACACATACATGCCATTGAGAAATAGTATTATATGATGTTACAAATGGTCATATATTCTGTTTCTCCATTAGATATCCTGTGCAAGAAACTAGGAATTTGTGGTACCAAGATACAGAATGGGATGCCGTGAGGGGGGTGAAAATGAATGAATTGAATTGGTTCAGTCCATTTAAAGGGAATGGAATGACTTTAGCATTGACTTCCCTGGAAGCATTGGGTCAGTGGTACCCATTCAAAGGTCAAAAGGAGATAAAACGTACAGAATTTAGTTTTTAGAGAGGCTGATGACATGATGGTGGGTGGTGGTGCCCTGATCAGTCAGACTAAGGGGGTAGGGGTGGTGCTGCTGGAAGTGGTGTCACTAAAGGAGGAAGTTCAAAGCAGACAAAGAGCCAGGTGGTAGGTTAGGGTTCATCTCTCCCTAAAGGTATATGAACCTTGTAGCAGTAGTAACAATAATTTCAATAGAATTTTTATTTGTTTAGCACTTTTGATTTTACAAAATTTTCACAAGCATATTGTTTACTCTTCACAATACTTCCGTGAGGTAGCTACTATTACACCGATTTTAAAGGTAAAGAATCTTAGCCTCAAATATGTTAATGATCTTTTCCAGAAATATACAAGAGTCATTGGAATCTAGCTATTCTAATTCCAGTTGAAATCTCATTCCAATAATTAATTTGAGCTCTGTTTGCATAATTTATAAAAGTGGCTTTTTTAATTTTAAATTTTATTGTTTTAATTTATAATATAATTATAATTTTATACCTCTTTGGACTTTTATTAGGTACCACTAACCCAATAATTCCAGGAAGGCCAAGGCTAAAGTCATTCCTTTCCCCTTAAATGGACATAACTATTTTGATCAGTTCCAACAATTAGAAAATGGTAGCTCTCTCGGGTAAGCTAGAACTAGAAGTAATGTGAATCTGTGAATTATATAGTTGATCCACTGACATTTATATTCTTGTGTATTATCTGTTTATTTCCACTAACATTTCCTGATAGTAGTATACCAAATCTTGGTTTTACAAGAATCCTTTCCAAGTGTAATTCAACTTCCTTTAAGACCTACTGACTCAATATAC
The DNA here is from genome assembly GCA_026826555.1 of Tolypeutes matacus. Lineage (NCBI taxonomy): Eukaryota > Metazoa > Chordata > Mammalia > Cingulata > Chlamyphoridae > Tolypeutes > Tolypeutes matacus. The sequence continues at coordinate 7,964,264 of JAKSZT010053888.1, read as the reverse complement.
ACCACTGTTTTACTCTGCAAATCATTCATTGAAAACAAAAGAAATAAATCTTTTATCATATTAACTACATGATGATACTGTTATGGGAATTGTTTCATTACATTTGTCACATGCCTTAACAGTTTTATATACCTTCCCTAGTAAAAGATGCAATCAGGTTCCTTTGAGATGATTATCAAGTTTACAATCCCTTTTCAGTGGTAAAATGTTTTTTTTTTTTCTTCTCATTTTCCAGCGCTGAATCTTTATAATTGCAAATGTATGTTTATCAAAGATAAGAGAAACAGTGCATTCTCATGTTCACCATTTAATTCATTTGAACATTTTGCTTTAAGAGCTTGACGTATTTAGAAAAATGACCCTTACAAATAAAAAGATGTTCAAGAATCAAAACTGAATAAAATTTTCTAAAGAAAAAACATATACAAAAAGACACACAAAAACATGCAATGGATGTTCACTCTAGCATTTCTTATAAAGTGAAATATCTACCCTTCATGTAAATCGATTGTGAATGGATTGGTACACATGGTAAAATCACATGATTACATAAGATGCAGGAGTAAAACGGTATTTACTTCATCCATATTTTATCAAAAATGCGAAATGGATACTTGACTCGTAAACTGTAAAGCCGAGTAACCATGCTAATAGGATTGTGGATAATTATTTTCATTGTTATACTTAAAACAACAGTCTTAGCTGGAATGTCACAAGCAGTGGATATAGTGAGCTCGGTTAGAAGAAGGCTAGAATTCGTACTTACAGTATGTGCATAATCCAGGAAAGAAAAAAAAAGACCACCTTATTTGTGCTGATTGTGACCAGATGGTCTTGATCTGGTCTCTTCTGCAAGTGTGTCACAAATGTGAAAAAGGATGTCCTACTAGAACACAAGGGTGAGAAGCACAGATTATATATATTTCTAAGCATTTTATTGAATGTCTTTTTAATGTTTCTGTTAGAGAGCAAAAGCTCCTGTAGAATAGAAACTATATATATAATTTTATTAAGAGATTACCCAGAGAAGCGGCTGTGGCTCAATCAGTAGGGCTCCCGTTTACCATATGGGAGGCCCCGGGTTCGGTTCCCGGGGCCTCCTGGTGAAGGCAAGCCCACCCGCGTGGCGTGGTTAGCTGACTCAGCGAGCACAAGCAGCAAGGGGGGGATAAATGAGTAAATAAATAAAATCTTTTTAAAAAAAAAGAGAGATTACCCAAAAGAAAATTTTAATTATTGATAAAGAACAGCCTAATGCAGAATTTATAGAAATTAATAAAATACAGTGCCCAAAGTACAAAAGTAGAAAGGATAAGCTGTTTTTACAAAGAATGATATCAGATGGTAAAATATGGTACTTTTCAGCCACCAGAAAGTACTTAGCGGCATCATAGAATGATAGACCATATTCATCTAACATGAGGATGAGAAAAAATCAGAAAAAGTCTTTGTAATAGAGAACATGGCTGAATTGGGCCTTTATATTTGGAATTCAAGTACATTGATTCATCTCTGCCTCCAGTGGTATGAATGTAGAAAATAGAAAGCAAGGACAAGCAAGTGAAGACTAAGAAACTAGAATGTAGACAAATTTGAAAAGGGATAGTAGAGGTGATAAAAGAAAGTGAGAAGGGGAGGGAGGGAGAGAGGAAGGAAGAGGGGAGAAAGCAGGAGGAGGGGAGTTAAATAGATGAGGTAGGAGAAGGGGAAAAAGTGATTAACTCTGTAAATTTAATATTTGAGGCACTGGCCAGCATGCACATGATATACCACAAGTGGGGGAAATTCTAAAGTGTAGAAGGGAGTTTGAAGCTCAGGACATGAGGTAGCATGAGGGTTGACTCAAAGACTGAATACAGTTTTATTCATACCGCTTCTCCTCTTGTCACTGACCTCCTCCCTTATTTGGCATTAAACACTGAAGGTCTTAGAACAGGAGCTTTAGCTAAATGGTTCTGTTTCAGTCCGTTTGTAAGTTCCTGAAGCCCTCGGCCACGGCAGCTTGTGATCCATGCCATCCCCCAAGGAGAGGCGATGTTGTCTTCTTTAAGCAATGCCCCTAACTTGATCCCTCTGTACTCCTGATGCAGAGGACCCTGACTGCAGGACTGGACTTGGTCCCCTGAGTTCGGTTTCAGAAAATGGTCTTTTCTCTGGGGTAAGGAGTGCAATGGTTGTGGAAATTAGAATTTGAGTATAAATCTAACAGGCTTGAGGAGAAAAATAATCCAAGAACCATGCAGCTTGGAATCTGGATTAATCTGGCAGTTATGAGGACCTGGGAATCGTGAGTTCATTGGTTTGGAAATGTTACTCATCCAAATTTAAAAGTCCCTGGGGATGGAACATCAGAGTAAGCCTGGTATTTAAAAATGTAAGGATATTGGGAGAAGGCACAATCTATGATTATAAGGAAAGGGAAGTAGTATAATAAATTGATAGTGCAAATGGAAATTACATCTATATTTGGTAATGCATTTTAGATTCAGTATCTGTATTGTGTTCACAACAGCACTCCAAAGAGATATCAGGCTGAGAAAGTCATTACAATTTGGATAAAATCACATCGATATAAAGTTTCAGAACCAGGTCTTCTAATAATTTAAAGCCTTATTTTTCTAATAACATTTCATTGCCTCTTAAAGACAAGTCACTGAACGAATAAAGGCAAGGAATGAAGTAAGGTGTTTCTGGTTTGTCATTGAATTGGTACACTGGCTACAATAATAGAAGACATCAGGAAATAGGGCCTTGAGAATTAGACCTGGGGAATGTTGTAGTAGAGGAAGAGTTTGTCCAGGCAAAGAAATTTCGTTTATAAGTTTTGCTCAGACATTGGGCACGTATTTAAAATTGGTGAGGGGTCGGATGTAGCTCAACTGGTTGGGCATCCGTCTCCCATATGGAGGGACCCGGGTTCGATTCCCGGGACCTCCCGGTAAAAAAAAAAAAAAAAAAAATAATAATAATAATAATAATAAATAAATAAATAAATAAATAAAATTGGTGAATAAATTGTAGAAGTGTCCCGAGGATAATCTAATGATGTTCATCATGTCATAAGGAAATATAAGCAAGCTAGAATAATTGGCCTAGTTATAAAAGGAATCTAACATGCAAGATCAACTACCTTTAGTTCACTTACTAACATTTGGTGAACATACCAGTTAGTGCTTTCTCTGCCAAGGACTTCTGGCAATAATACTTTCCTCATTTTGAGTGGTGTCTTCTCTTCCCCTCACTCTAGCCATAAGTTCAGAATGGGATGTTTAATGTCATTACATGACCCCATTTCCCTGGCCACAGAGATCAGGAAAGGAATGGATACCTTATCCACAGTGAGTACCTCCTAGAAATGCAAACACATACACACACAGACGTATATCATGGCTCATTTTTTTCAGGCTTCCAGAGCTGGGGATGGGAGAAGAGAAGGTCTCTTGTTCAAATTGTCTGACTCCATCACTGCCCTTCTCGTGGTTGATTAGAGGACTAATGCTGCCACTTTGTTTCTGTCACTTACTATTGAAAGAGAACTAACTAAGGTAATGACTAAAGATATTTCTTGATGGAGTATTTGAACATAATTTAAAGAACATCATTTTTCTTAATTTGCCTTTGGATATTTGCTCTCAGCTAGAACTAATAATTTACAAACTTGGTTAAATTCAGATAAAATATATTTGAAATACTGTTCCAGCCAGATTATTTTATATATTGCTCACCAAAAAGCCCACCTCATGAACAGAATTACAATTTTCATTCATCATAGAAAGTTTGGGGAAACAATTTGTATTCCAGGTTCTACAACAATTTTAGTAGCCTTTTTGCCCTAAAATAAATACCACTGTATTTAGTTGCTTTCACATGAAATTACAGGAGGCGGCAGAAAAAGAAGGACTTAATTTAAAATATAACGGCTCTATGACACTATTGAATGAGTAATATTTTCTTTTCAGATACTCATGACCTGGGAATCTTTCATAATTAGAAAAACAATAACAGACTGCAAAATCTATTATTTTTGCATAATTGAAGTTAAGAATGGTCAGGTGATTTGACAGTTAGATGGGGGATATTTATTTGTTCCTATTTTGTTTTTCTAATTATATACCAGTTTTTAAACTCAGCAAGACAGTTTGCCTTTGAATGAACTCCTCTCTTTTGTCCTCCAAGACTAGACATTTAGGAAAACTGGTAGCAAGGGTCCCCTTGGTGAAGGCACAACAGCCCTGGGTGGAATCCCAGATTACTGCATAATTGTGCAACTGCAGAATCACACAGCACAGTTTATCACTATGACCTGCAAGCCCAGGAGGATCTGAAAATTTTAGCAGAGCATGTGGCATGTTCACTCATTTAGACAGACTTGTTAAAAATCACTTTGGTATTCTGTTGAACATCACAAAACTCAGCATCATTTAAAAACATTTTTTTAAAATTTTTTAAGATGTTCAAGCCAGGAAATGGGATATTCAAAAAGGCAAGGCAATGGGAATAGCTTCTGGGACCTTAAACCATATGATCTAATGTGTTGAGATTAGACTATTGTGGTTGACTTTGGCCTCCATTTTTGTGGCAACTCCTTTCTTGTCAGTGTCTTTTCTCCTGTCTCCATAAAGCAGGACAACTGTCTAAGAATAGCATTTGCTATGATATGGTTTTATGGCTATTTTACTAATTCCAGGTGAGCTGACCTGGTGCCCACATTTCTGGAAGTATCACAGCAGATCCTATGCCTATATGCATCCTTGCAGTAGACTTGGCTGAGAAATGCAGGGTAATAAAAGTAATGAGGCCGTTGAAATCCCTTTAACTTTGTGCTGATGCTTGAAAACTGTCATTTATTTTGCAGTGCCTTTAATTGAGAGGGATTTTTTTTTTAATTCCACACAGTAAATGGTACTACAGGTTTTTCTCATATTAAAAAAGGAAGTAAAGCTGTGTATCTTGCTTTTTGACTGTTAACTAGCATTGGTAATTTGTGATTTATCTAAAGTTTTATTTTTCCTCATAGGGATTATTGTCGCAAAAAACTTAAAGATCCCCTGGCACAGCCAAAAAAAGAGGTAAAGGCCAGTTCTTATGACATTTATATACATGCAAGATGGAAGACTCACCTCTTCCGTTAATGTTATTTTCTGCTTTTACAATGCATAATACAGACTCTCTGAATATTGGTGAATAATAAGTGCACATCATTAATAACTAATGAGAATATAACAAAATACAGGATCAGCATAATCCTCTAAGACATTGATGGGTATATGTTGCCATGTGAAATAATGGCATGCAAGGCAGTGGTTCACTCGGATATGGATTTACCGTAGTAAATGGGTTTGTGTTACTGTATATATTTTGTTCTACGTACCCAGTTATCAATAATCGTCCTCATGCCTCTCAAAGGGCAGCACAAGCAGAAAAAGAATAATTGCCACTCTTTGTGGAGCCAGCTTATTGATGAGGTGGACACAAGTAATATTTTAGCCTGCTGGCTGTCCATCTGTAAGCAGTTTCCTGGAGCTGTCACTTCTTCTTTCTCTGGAAAATGTTATGGCTTTGTCTGCCCAAGGAAAATAATGCGATCCATCTATCAAGAAAAAAAACCAAACAAACAAACAATAAAACCCTATACCTTCCAATTAATTTGTTTTCACCTCTGTTTACCCAAGTACACTCTGTTAACTATCCATCATGTTATATGCATGTAAAGAAGTACATTTTTCAAAAGGTTGAATCCATTAACCCTTTTTCTAACCAAATATATAGGCACCCCTTCCAGCTAAATCAGGGACTTGTAAAAATCAATCCTTTCAGAGAGCTCATAAACTCTCACTCTGCCTGTGCCTCCTGTGCCCAGTGTTGATAAATCTGCAAGCTTAATATGAACCAAACATGTTGTTTTCATTCATCCTTTCAAACTAAGTGTATGTTTCCCCTTAAATGCATCTTTGATTTTAATGCTATTCTAACATTTCCAGAAATTAGTATGGAATGAGTAACTTTAAAGAGCAGCGCCAACCTGATTTTTTACTAGTTAACAATAAAAATGGTAAAATGTGGAAAATGATAGTGTGTCAACAATCAAATGGCATCTTTTTTCTCCTCCCTTAAAAAGTGCATTTTTCCAAATAAAAGACACTTGGAAAAATGACTCAGGCAGTTATTTGTTCATAGGGTTTTTCTGACATTTATAAACTACTTGAGCTTTACTGCTTCCTTATTGCTGGCAAGAAGGTTCTGCAGTGGACATGGTCCTGGAATTAAATACCATCCACTTCTGTGTCCATTGTCCTATCAAAATAGATGGCCTCTGTTAAATAAACATGTCAAATGCTTTAAAACCATGAAAGATTGTGGTTGAGTATACTGAAAGCTCCCAATTTAAAGCAACTTTGGCTCCAAGAATTCATTTGTAAAGAGAGTTGTTTGAAATACAGACCTTCAAATCCTCAAAATGACAGTAAAATAATGGGAAACATTGATTCCCTATATTTAGAAATTATAAAGAAAATTTCTAGAAATATTTTGTGTAGTTGAAAGCACTAGTTCTTTATTATGTGCAACTTAAAATTTTGTTTGTTCTGTTTTAGTTATAGGCATATAACTCAGTTAAAATTATAATTTTGACAGAGGATGGAAAAAAAAGAGAGCATAGTAAAAAACCAAAAGGGAATCATTAAGGAAGAAAGGGAGACTGCAAATGTGCAAGAATTAGAAAGAGGTTGTGAGGGAAGTTGCAGTTCAGGAGGGTGAGAATGAAAGTGTCTTGTGAGATGAATTAGCCATGTGGTAAAAATGTGAGCTTAGTGACCAGCCTTTCTGCCACGGAGAAGCTGGAAGATCTTGCTTGAGTTCCTTTGATTCTTTGTGCCTCTGTTTCTTCATTGAAAAACGTGTGCAATCCTAGGTGTTCCTCATAGGCTTGTGTTGTGAGGGTTGCTCAGTAAACACCAATAAATGTTAGTGATTCTAAGGGTCAGCATCCAATCTACCTAGATGATAAATTAGAGGTCAGCAAACTACAATCCAGGGGCCAAATCCAACTGGCTGTTTTTGTATAGCCCACGAGCTCAGTTTGGCTTTTACATTTTTTAACGTTTGGCTAAACCTTCAAAAGAAGAAAATATTTTGTGACACGTGAAAATTACATGAAATTCAATTTCAGTGTCCATAAATAAAGTTTATTGGAACATGGGCGTGCTCATTCATTTCCATAATGCCTATGGCTGTTTTCATACTGCAATAGACAGTTTATATAGCACAGAAACTGTCTGGCCTGCGAACCCAAAAAACTTCCTCACTGATCTTTGCAATAAAAGGTTCAGCAATCTTTGGTCTAAACTATTTGAGAGTGAGTGAGAGTGCTGTTAATATTAAATTTGGCAACAGACATAAAATGAGAATATCCAAGCCATGCCAGTAATGACGGTCACCATAAATATATTTATCATGGACAATAGGAAATAACCATATCAGAACTGCATATGGTGAAAAAAAATTATGAAAGGAGGGCATGAATGTCTGCAACCAGGGTAATTGATTAAAGTATAAATCTGACCATGTCACCCCTTGCTTTAAACCCACCAACATTTCCAATCCCATATGGAATAATATCCAAATGTCTTGTACACGACGCCTTTTATGAAATGTGGTGCCTATCTCTTAGGCACCTTCACTATCAGCTTTCCCCTTTGTTCACTGTGTTTTGGTCACATTCACTTCTCTAATAGCTTAGCAAGCTTGTCCCTCTTCCAGGGCTATCTGCCTGGAAGGCCCTTTCCCAGACTTTTGTAAGTCTGGACCTTCATTTAATAAACCAGACCCCTTAGCCCTGGCATCATCTTCTATTCCACTGCTTCATTTTGCCATCTTCTTAGAAATCCCACATTCAGGAATGATCTTATCCATTAGTTTGCTACACCACCTGTCTTCCCCACTACAGCTTTAGTTCCAGAAGAGCAGGGGATTTTTCCTGGCTTGCTTGCCTTTGCAGCCCCAGTACCTACCACAATGTCTGTCAGAGCCTCCTCCTGATCCTGGACCCATTGCTGCTCCTTCTGTGTTAACCCTTTTGTGGTTCCACCCACTCCCTCCTCATCTGGCTCCTTCAGACAGCTCTTTGGTTCTTGAATGCCATATTGTAATCACGTAAGTTGTTGCCTTAGTCTCTGCTCTAAATGCACTCTCTGGTACAGCCTATCTCTTTGATTTCTTTGTTTCTCCCAATTTCATATACTGCTGTATTAGCCTGTGTTTAGAATGTGTAGATCTTAGCAGCTCTTTCCATTGTAGTCCTTCCAGAGCAGGGACCATGTCTATTGATCATTTATTATATCCCTCACAGAACAAAGAGGAGCAGGGCACCTTGCAAAACAAATAGCTTCCTTTTACCTTATGCTTCATTGCTTTCAGTTTTTTGGCCTACAGCAGTCTTGGAGGTTGGGTGTAAACTATTTGTGGGCAGAGGCCATATCTTTTGAGGTGCACTTCTTTGTAGCCAGCACAGCACGGGAGCAGGCACAGCCTGTGCTCAAGCAATATACGCCAGCAAAGAGTTTGTTTAACTCTCCATAACCGTCAGGAAAGACAACTCAATAAATGATAATAGGAAAATCTAGGTGGCTTTCAGAAGATGCGGTTTGATGCTGCTACCCCAGCTCCTGTGCCAGTCACAGGTTTATCTTATTTGCATTTACGTTAGGCTGTGGTTGTATCACATTGTACTCTCAGTGCACGTGGAAGCCAGCTCCAGCTCGTTGAGCCTGTATGCAGTGGTTAGGGATACACCGCTGAGCTTGAGGAACAAGGGAAAAGGTAGCAGGAAATGCAGGTTGGGACAGTGAAGTCTCCAGCCCTGGCAGAGAGGAAGAAAACCTGTGCTCCATTTCCTACCATTTAGAAGTGGAACTAATTTCAGTGCTTCCAAACAAGTACCGGGACACCATTTCACCTGAAGGTAAGTGGCATGAGAGCAAGTGTGTCTGCTGTGTTTAACATATTACTCAGCATAAACCCAGTGCCTAGAATAGTAGGGAATCAATCAGAATTTATTCTTGAATGGATGACTTTTACATTTACTTCCCTTAATTACTGACTCATCCAGTAAAGTTTAGCAGACTGTGTAGGTGCATGTTAAAGTAAATCTCATCTTCAAAGTTTAAGTATGAAACTCTTTGGAGCAGAGAGTATGAAAATACATAATTGAACAGTAGAAGCACTAGAAAATGTGTAACACGTGGATTTCTCTGTGATGTCAGATGCTGTGGCATGAAAATATTCACGCACAAAAAAAAAACCAAAATGTCACCCAGCAATGGAAAAATACCACTGAACCGCTTGAAAAATGGTGGAAAAAGAGCATTGCTATAATAGTTACTACAAATAAGGTGTTTTGTTTTGTTTTTTTATCATAAGCACATGCAGTTTCAGAGAAAGCTTTCAGCATATATAACATGTGATTTGATAAAAGATCTCCAATCTTTGAGAGACAGGAAATAATACAGTATTTAGAAAATTGCTTTAAATATTTATTTCTCTGATTGGCTAAGATTGCTTGCAAATTGCTGCACATCTTAGATATTGAAAAAGCAACTGGAAATAGCATCCATCTTAAAGACAAGCTGGAATCCAACACCTTAGTATATGCTAAAGATTGGCTCCTAAACAGTTTAGAATATTGTTACATAATCTTTTTCATTAGCCTGCACAGCTATTTTATAGGGAAGGTAGAAGCAAAGCGTTAAACACTTTCTCAAGAAGTCTTCAAGTTTGCGCTCTCTCTTTTATTTTTTTTAATTTTTTGGTCAAAAATTAGATAATGCCTATATTCTGTATTGAGAATTCCATTAACTGAGATGTAACTGAAGTGATAGAAACCTTCTTGCACTATTAGAGTGTTTTTATGAAAAGGGAGGCAGAGGCTTGGTATACAAAGAATAAATGGAAATTATTGAAATATTCTTTTTCCCTTCCTACTCTTTTGGTCCTTTCGTGTTTTATTAATTTTTTTTTAAAAAGTGAGTTAAACATTGAGGGATGAACTATTCCCAAGCACAATTTAGCAACTATTCATATTGCCTATATCACTTATCAACATTAGACCATCAGGCTGTTACCTTAGAGGAGAACTATCCAACTGATCTCAAAAGTGAAACCACAAATAAACAATATCCAAAAATCATTTCAGACCTTTTACAAGTAATACTCAGTGAAGAAAAAATTTTAAAGGATGCCTGTAGTTAATCTCAGGCATTAAAAAAATAGTCCACATCTATTTATTAGCATTTAGCTGAGTGAGGCGGAGCTAGCAACAAGAGGGTGGAGAAAATGAGAAAGAATATCAACGTTTTTTCCACAGCAAAGTGCAGAAAGCGGGACACGTTTAGCAAGGAAAAAAGAATTCTACCAACCAAATATGAGCACCTTTATAATTTTAAAACTGTTCTTTCAAATTTGTTATCCAGATTACTTTTGTCCATCACAGTGGTATGCAAATATAAATAAAAACATAAGCATAAACATACGTGTGAAATTTGCTCACGTGCTTTTTTGTTTAAGATTGTGGCATAAATTGTTTTTCAAATTTTACAGGGCCTTTAAGATCAATATTCAATCCATTTAAGAGTTTTAGTCTCTACATTCTTAAACTTTTCTATAGATTAACACTAGCTTTTGTTGGATATTGAAATCAGAGTTAAATTTGCCCCAATGCCTGTATTAACTCACTTTTTATGTATAAGTCCATATAGCATAAAATAGCTATAAAGTCTCTAAGAGAATAGAATATTTTGGGGATATCTGTTCATCTTTGAAAGATTTTATGGCCCTTATTATTCTTTTCAAGGTTTCTACATTTGGTTTGATTATATATTTTCATTCCACTGAAAATTTAAATTTTATTTTCTTAGTATTTCCCATGATATTCGTGAAAAAACTATCATTCTAAGTTGCAAAACTCCGTTTATTTCATTACTACATTTGTTTCTGCTTTTTGTTTAAATTTTGTTTCAGTTTATATGTTTTTCCATTATAATTATTATTTTTCAAAGAGTAAGCTCTTTATGGCTTTAAAAATATAAATTTCATTATATTGGTTTAGTACTCCCTTATTTACTAGTTCCCTTTGGACTGTTTACCTTGTTATTTATTTATTTATTTTTCCTAAAAAAATCTTAAAATCTTTACTTGTTTATTTTCCTTTTTATGTTTCACAATAAAGTAACATGTTAATTCACTTATGAATATAGCTTAGGTATACCTACACCCCCATTAAAATGCGAGATTGAATATAATATTTCAAATATTGGACCATTTTTGGTGTACAGATAGGTTAGTGTCATATGAATCAACTTAATACATGTGCTCCCTATATGCTTTCTATACTGATTTTATTTCTCCTCTTTAAAAATTTTGTTATCTTATTCTTGGTTTTTACCTTGTCTCAATAGTGTGACTCAGGTCCTTCTTCTCTTCATTACTTGCTTTTCACTAGTATTGTCTTGACCATCATTAGTTATTAAGCAGAAATATGTTTAAAAGTAATTTATGTTTTTAAATGGACTTGATGTATAATGGAGAGAAATACAATTTACTCAAGCAGGTTTACTTATGAGTAGGTGACAAAAATAAGGAGCAAAATTTCAGTTTTGCTTTATTTCCCCTATGCCATTTTTATTTAAAATTCCAGAATTTGAAGGTGTTAGTGTAGCCTTATGTTTCTGAAGGAGAGAGCAGGGCAGTTGGATCCCTGTTGAAAATCCAGTCCATGATAATTCAGGAGGAAAATATTAAGATTTATAACCTAGCATAACATCTTGTGCTTTGTAATTATTTTCATATTGGAAGCATAGCATAGTGTCGCTAAATGGCTTCAAGTCACATGGTATGGTGTAGTAAAAAGAGTGTGGCTTTTTATTTGCTCATTTATGCTGATATATGGACCTGGATTTTGTACAGATTTCTTAATCTCACTAAGCCTGTTTCTTAGTCAGTTAATTGGAGACATTATTATTTATCTCATATATTGTTGTGGGGAATAAAATTAACATATGTGAAGGATCCAGCCTAGTACCAACCAAGTCAAAGCAATCCAATGAATGGCAGCTTTTAATATTGTTACTGTTAGCTTTTTACTGAAAGAATTAAGATAGGAATCCCTAAGCATGTATTTAATTCAGTATTGTATCCATTATAACACTCTCTCTTATCAGAGAGTAAATCAGTCCTAATTGAATACATTCATTATATAGATATATATAATTTCTCCTGAAAGTAAGATAAATTAACATATAGGTAAATGTGATTCCTGAGGTGGAATAGAGCAGTATTGTGTGCATTTTTGATCTCTCATCCCTGTGAATAAAATATATTCTAGCATGAACTTTAAATATATGTATAGTTATTTATTTATACTATACTAACATATACTTATAAAACATAATACTGACCTATAAACAGATGTTTAAAATATTAAATATTTTATGTAATCATTTCGTCCTATTTTCAAAAGTTACAAAAATTTATGCTCTTGCTAAGGAAGAAATAATATATTTTTGCAAAAGCTATGTCATAAATTAGGTAGTTATAATTTTTTTTTCTTGTATTCTTCTGACAAGGATCTCTTACCAACTCTGTTTCTTTTGTATTTGTACTTGCTTTTTGCATTATATCCTCAATCTATGATTCCTTTGTAATATTAGCAGTATGGTTCCTTTGGAATATTTTAGGCCATTTTTGAGAGTTAGACTAGTTAAATATAGATAATGAAATCTCCTAATCCACTTCTAGATGGGCTAGTAAACTGCAAAATGTCAAAATATGTTGGACTTTAAGAAATCCACTTGTCTTAGTTTCCTGGCTGCTATGAGAAATATCATATAATGTGTTCACTTAACAGCAGGAACTTATCAGCTTACAGTTTTGGAGACTAGAAGGATTGTTTTCTCCCTGGGTTGGTAGTGTTTTGGCTGGCCAGCAAGCTTGGGTTCCTTGGCTTTCCTGTCACATAGCTGTGTCCTCTCCTTTTCCTTCCAGGTTCTGTTGACTTCTAGCTTCTGGCTCATTCCTGTGGCTTTTTTCTATAAGACCTCCGGGAATAGGATTAAGACACATCCTGATTCAGTTCACCAGCCCTTAGTTAAGGACGTCTTCAGGAGGTCCTATTTACAATGGCTTCACACCCACAGGTGGATTAAGATTAAGAACAGGTGGTTTTTCTGCTGTACATAACTCAATCTGCCACACCACTCTGCTCTCACGATATCTCCATGAGGTGGTATTTGACATTTGGCCCAGGTAAGAATGACAATTTAGCAAATATTAAATATTAAATTTCCCCATGATTTTTTAGATAAAAACAAATAATAAATTTGGAGACCATGGGAAAAAAACATGTGCTATTTTGACACATGAACTTCTGTAAAGTATTTGTATATCTTAGTCATGAGCTTCTTACATAGGCCTTATTTCATGAATTTAATCACATGAGCTTCAGTGTATGCATGGCTAGGGTGGCAGAATTGTTTGAATTGTCTGGTGACCATGGGTGAATCCAAGTGCTTTCAGCGAAACTGAGGAACTGTCACTAGACCACATCAAATATGGAGGAGGTGTGCTGATACAGATTGTGGGTGGGGTGGGGACTTCCATCATACTGTGGTCTCTGGATGTTTCACAGGTCTGGGTTTCAGGCTCTCTAGGATTAAGAAGATGTGTGGCCTTGGCAGGTTTGAAGCCTCAGTTTTCATATATACAAAAATGGAGCTACCAGTATCTACCTCATTGGGCTGCAAAAACCATTAAATTACATAAGTAGATTGCTGGGAGCAGAGCATAGTGCATATGAAGTGCTCAGCCATAGCTGTTGCTGTAGGCAGCCGAGCCTGGAGCCAGCCTGCCTGTGTGCAAGTCCCTGCTCCCCCAGGGATTACGTGTCAGCTGGGGCGTGCCACTTAACTGCTCTGTGCTTTATTTTCCTCACCCATAAAATGGCTATAATAATCATGCCTACTTCACAGGTTGTTATGAGCATGAAACTCAATGAGTCACTGTATTTAAAAATCCTTAGAAGGATGCCACTCACATAGCAAACAGCAGATAAATGTTTGCTCTTAGCATTGGCAACATTATTATTGTTCTTTAGCATTAGTCAGTAAGATTTTAAAAACAGCTTCCTGAGTTAAAAGTCTAGGAGGAAAAACCCTCCAATTGATCTAAGTTTCTGCATACTTTCTCTTTCTCTCTCAGACTCTCGCTGACTTTCTCTCTCATGCACTCTCTCTCTTAACTTTCTAATCTTTCCCCCATCTGCTTTATCTTTCCTTCTTTAATCTTATCATTATCCTGCCTGGTGAATACACACCCAGACACACAGACGCATACACCCCTGACACTCAGAAACTTGAAAACTCCAAGTGTCTTCCACCTGATTGCTGGGAAGGAGAGCCACACACTCCTAGACACAACTTGCATGTTTGTCGGCTCCCTCTTACCCTGGCCTGTCTCTTCTACTGCTTAGGCTCCATTTCTCTACTATCTTGCTCACATGTCATGTTATACATAGTTGCATATTTATTCATTTGAAATTCACACACCTTTCAGTTCTAAAACACAAACGGCATAATTAAAAATATTTGTTTCCATTAATATAATAAAGTAAATGCATATATAAATATAGTAAACCTGTATATGCCTATATGTAACTGCATTTCTGGAGCATGCAGGAAAGTGGGTGTGAATGTCTAGATGGCTGGAATAGAAAGTAAGAACCGAGGAATAACATAAGTCAAGCTAGATATGGCCCCTCTGCACCATCTCAACTTCTTTTTTCACTGCCTTCTCTAGGTCCCCGTTCCCAGGAGTATGAAATTTCAGCCTCACTGAGAACTACACAGAAGGATGTGACCTCTTACTCTATCCCTATCACTTTTTAAGAATTTTTTTCCAGATTATATATGTGTATTTTGGGCCTACAGATAATTAGTTTTCTCTTTCTCTTTCCAGAGCCAAGTTATCAAACGTAGCACCCTTTTTGCTCTCCTCTGCTGTTGCTCCAACTCCCCTCCGTCTGGCTTGGCTCCTGATTGCACTGGCAGGAGTCTGCACAGCTTTAGCTAATTAATTGCTTCGGCCGAGCAGTAAAGTATACTTACCTAGAGTGCATTTCCAGCAGGCACTATAGATTTATTAGAAATAAAGAGTATGGCTCTTGATTCGTAGTTCATATATGCATTAGTGCATTAGAATTAGAATTGAGTCTTTATAAATGGTATGTTAATGACCTCTCAGCAATGAGAGGTCCTGAGACTATTATAAATTGGAGAATTAGCAACAGCAAGGCCTAATTGTAAAAATAAAATTATAACATATGATTTGGCCATATGTGTTTATATGTACAAAGCTTGTTATTTCGAATAGGCTTCCTTTTGCTTCTGAATCCACTTTAATAAGCAGGAAAGCATACAATCCTTTTAGTACAGAGCATATTGTAAAGATGCTATCTCAAAACACATTGATGCAACTTGAAAGTATATTTTGACTGTGCTGCATTTTTGTTTGTGTTAAAAGCAGCAAATACTCCAACTCCCAGTTTGAGAATAGCTTAAATGCTGTATGCCTGTTATTTTTGAGTCTCAGCCAGTGTTCTTAGGATGGAAAAGAATATCCTTTCTTTGGTTGATATGTGTAATTGACAGAGGCATCTTGTAATAGGCATTTTTCACGAGTGTTTATAGCAGGTTTCTCCCTGTATTTTTAATCTGTTGTCTTGTCAGTTCCTTAGCTCCTTTTAGCCTCTTCCAAGTTGCCCTCTCTGGAGAATATCGGTGTGACAGCTGGGCACTCTTTCCAAAACAGACCCAGCATGGATAACACTCTTTTGGAATCACATCTCTCGTGCACTCTCAACCGACTCTAAGGGAAACATCGGTGTTGGTAGCCTGGTAGCTCACCACTCTGTGAAGACCATTCTCCTAAATCTGTCCGTATGTATATCCTCTGTTTTCCTGTCCTTTCTCCTCACTCCACAGACTTCCCATTATTTTAACCATATTCCTTTAGGAGAACTCCCCAGGCTCACTTTACTTTTCTTGGATGTACTCATTACAGCAATAGAATAAATGCTAGAAATAGAAGTCTGAAGACGAGGTACCTAATAACTGAATTACAATAAGAAGCTCCAAAATGGAACAAAACATAAAAACATTTTGCTCTTTCTGTGTTGGTTGGATATCTCCCCCACTGAAGCTGTCATGCAATTGATTTTTGAATAGCCTGGCCTTGCGTGGTCTGGTGTTTTTCCAGGTGGCACGTACAGGCATACTTGTGAGTGTCCACTCTTCCTGGTTTCAAATCCCCATACAGCTTCTGACTGGCTACATTTCTTCTTGGAGGTACAAGTTCCCCAGTTATTATCAAGGAACAATGATATCTACCTCACAGGGCTAGTGTTTTGATTATATAAATACCTCCATTTAGCAAATATTTATTGGACATCTATTGTGTGCCAGACATATAAGTGATGGAAGTAACAATGAGAAACAAACAAACAAAAAAATCTAGTTGCAGAAGTGGACACATAAATAGGGAACAATAGTAGTGTTTTCCCAGGCACTGTTCTCAAACCATTACCTGTACTAACTCATGCAATCCTCACACAACTTTATGAAATAGGCACTATTATTATTCTCAATTTACTTGTGAAGAGTCTGAGGCACAGAGAATTTTAGTGAATTTCTCAAGATTATATAGTTAAGTGGAAGACCAAGGATATAAAGCAGCCTGGTTCCACAACCCAAGCTATTAACCGTTCTACTAGTAGTAATTAGATTGGCACAAAAGGAATGAGAAGGTAGGAGAAATGCAGTTTGTTATGATGGCACTTGGGTCAGGGCAGATGCTATAATGCACATGTAGTAGGCTTCCTAACTTTTTGGTAGCTTGAGCTTGAGTTTGGAATTACATGTGACATTTTGTCCATTTTCATGCCAATGAAACTTTCACATAAAATAAATTAGGCGATTCTATCTCAGCCAGTGATGATAAGAGATTATTTGACATGCTTGGCTTTCGTTCCCTTCTTCGTACTTGTGATTGTTCTACACATTTCAGCCATGTAATCCAGGCAGGCATGGGCCTGTTCTGTCTTTGCTGGTTTTATGGGGGAGCCCTACAAGTCCCCAGCTGTGGTAAGCAGGACAATTAGTTGGTGGATGTGGGTAATGTTACAGAGCATTTTTTTCAGCTGGAGGAAAGTATTTTCTTGTCCATTGGGCTTTTAAAATTATTTTCAAGGGGAAATTTCATTATAAAAATGGGGGAAAGGGGAAATATAGCCGAGCTCTTCAGTGATTTCTGAGGACAGCATGGGTAGTAATCCAGTGAGGAAAGATTGCCTTTCCTGACAGATGCCTGCTGATCTTGCTTGTTAGAAAAGGAACTTCTGAGAGATGAAGAGTCGATGGTGGAGTCTGTCGCCCAGGTCATTGCTCCCATGGGACTGGACGTGAAGTGACACAGCTTGAAATACCTTGTCTAATTTTAGAGTAGATTCACTAGTAGCTTAGGTATGCTTTGACTTTGCAGTGATTTCCCAAAATTACTTTAGCTGCTGCTAACAGAGACCATTACCTTTGGTTTGTTTATTTTCTCTTTCAATTGAAAGTACCCTTTGTTATCTCTTTCTTTCATTTCAGGAATTCTGTGTAACCATTCTGCAAACACAGTTGACCACCATATCATTTGTCTGTATTTTACCACATATGGCATTTTATCGTTCAGTTTTTATTGTTTTATTACCTCTTTTTAACATTTTCTCTTAGAAATTGTTCACAGTCAGCTCAATTCCACAGAGCGATGGCCTAGCAAAATTTTCACATGTGAACATACCTTCACTGGAAATGTTAGCTAAAAACCCCAGAGCTTCAGGAGAATTCTGAGTGAGAGGCTGGATAATCCTGGCTGACAAGGGGCTGCCCAGTTAGCTGGCTAGTCTGGCTGCTGCTGTCACCACAATCAAGAATATGAGAAATAAACCTGAATGCAAGTGTATGAATTTTCAATTGTGTCGACCAAAGGAGCAGGGGGAAGACAGGCTGTAGCACAGAAGCAACCTCTGGTGTCTAATTAGACAGGTGACCTGTAGCACGTCCCAGATTCGGGTTTGTGGCTTGCTCCGTCCCAGCTTTCCTTGTGGAGATATGGCTGAAGTACAGGCACATGGATGAGGGCCGTGCATGGAGGTGGTGGTGCCTTTTCACCCTTGGAGCCCTGCTAGTAGGTGCCACCTGTCTCTAGCAAACAGCATCGCTGATGGCAGTTGTAGCTCAGTAGCCAGCCAGGAGGCATTCTTCCCCTTCTGTCACTCATACCAAATTCCAGATGGGCTCTTGTGAAAGTTGACTTCAGATTCCAAGCCAGGCGTAAGCTGTGACCCACCATGGCTGTGCCTGTCTTTTATGACATTTTCTATAGTCTAGTGGGTGTTCATTCTCTGGTGCAAAATGGCGTTTAGTCCTGGATTGGGAAAACGAGAGCTAACACTGACTTGTGGTTTGAACCTGAACAAGACACACTGGTGGACTCTATTTGCATTGTACCTTTGGCCACATCACTGTGAGCACAGGTCTTTCCTTTGTGGCTAAAAGCTTAACACTGGTTTCTCTCTTCACACCTGTAGCCGACCCAGTGCTCACTGCTGTCCTTCAGCTAGGCCACTTGTGTTGTGAGATATTGTTCTATTGATCTTTCACACATTTTAGAGAACTAATGACTCTGTATTTGTCCAGAGCATGATTTTCCAGCCCTCATCCCTCTGTAATTCTCCCAGTCTACCACCTCCGTTCTGGCTGTGTGCTGCCTCTGCCCACAGAGCACTGGCTCTGTGTAATCCTCTATATAATAGATTGACATCCACCCTGCCCTAAGTGCATTGAACTTGTTTTTACTCCTGCTTTTGATTCCTTAAGCTTAGATTTTTTTTTTTTTTTTTTTTTCCATTCTGAAGCTGGGTGTGTTTCGATAGAAAGGTTGCCAATAAGTGCGAATTGGGCTCGCTTTCATGCACCAAGGTGCAGCCTCACTTGAACCTGGCCTTAGCAGTACTCAGGACCCCCTGATGTTTCCCCTTTGCTTCCTGTCCTGGGATGCTGTCCTACAACAGGTGCCAACCAGAACAGGCTCTGGAGCCACACTGCTGGAGTTTGCTCTCCAGCTTGTCCAGTCCTCCAGCCCAATCTGAATCTGCCACCTGTGCTTATCACACGCCTGCATGGCTCCCATTGCCCACTAGAAATCGTAATCCTTTCCCCCTAGCATTCACAGGCCTCCACAATTTGGCCATTACCTTCTTTTCCTGCCGTACCTACCATTTTTCCCTTCCACCTCCCCCATTTACCAGGCTTCTAGGCCATTCACTTTGTCCTCACTCTTCTGTCACCTGAACAGCAAAGACCCAGTGTACAAAAATGCCCAAAAGTCTAGATTTTCAAGGCGATTTCAGAATCCACCTTTTTTATGAAACATCTTTTTTTTCGCCCAAACAAGTTTTACTTCCTTCTCCTTTGACCTGTGTATTTCTATTGTTACCCTCATCATAGTCTACTTTGTCTCTTGTTATTCATTCTCTTGTTGATTGATCCCTGCCCACATGGAGCATACATTCTTGCCCTACCCTAACCCCCACTTAAATTGTAAATTCCTTAAGGACTATGTCTGTCGTTTTTTAGTCCATCTGTACTGACTAGCTCTCTTATGCCATTTCCCCAAAGAAGTAATCTCTTCAGTTGTTTGTTTCAAAGGCTCTTACTGGTGGCATAGATAATTACTGGATTGAAGATGCTTGTCATACTGTTATTAGGAGCAGATTACTAAGCCAGAGATAAGAGAAAGTCAAGGTAGGTGAATGTAAGTGAAGCTGCCCTACCCTGCAAATAGGCTCAGACAGAACATCTGAAGGTGAAAATGAATCATTTATTATATTTAACATTTATAATATAGTAATAATATCTTTCCTTTAAAAATATTTCTTAGATGTGTTAAGACCTTGCTAATATGAAGTTGCTCTTGTATGATAGATGGTTCAGTTGAGTTAGGACTCAAGAAAACTGAGCCTGCTGTGTTTAGGCGTCCTCCTTGAAGATCTCTGTAAATAGAAGTATACAAGACTGGAATACAGAGATCTGGATTCACACAGCCTACTAGTTTGTAACCTTACACAGGCTTTAACTTCTCTTACCCACAACTTTTCCTTCATAAATGACAGATTGTAAATCCTAGCTAAGATAGGGCCATGTACCTTATAATTATTTATTGAATGAATGTACATAAAACACTTACCACAAATGGTACTTAGTAAGCACTAAATAATAGTTATCATCTGCCTTGTTAAATGTAATATACTTAAGACACCTTAAACTTTTTTTTTTTCAGTAGCTTATCATTCTGAGCATCAGGTTCTGTTATATGATGAAACACAAGCAAAAGCCTCCTGTACTGCTGGAATACTTTAGAAAAAGTCATGTATAAGTATGCACACACAGAAACTTCCCAAATCTTCAAATCTTGCAATGATGTTCTATCTTTTATACATGAACTTTAGAGTCTCCTTCCTCTCTTCTTTGGCTGCTAAGAAGCTGTTATTGATTATGAAACTGTGTATGAGACTGGAGAGAATAATGGGTAAGCTCAGCATGACAGTTTCACAGGAAGATAGTGAAAGGTTCTGTTCTGAGTCAGGGGAATAAGGTTTCTACTGAATCTTTACAGTGCACATTTGAAATGACTGGTTCCTGGGGTTAAAAATAAAGAAATAAATCAGTGTGGTTAGAATAGAAAATGGTGCAGCCACTGTGGAAATTAGTTTGGTGGTTCCTCAGAAAGTTGCACATAGATTTACCATATGACCTGGCCATCCCACTTCTTGTGTATATGAAAAGAATTGAAAATAGGGACTCAAACAGATACTTGTAGACCAAGTTCATAGAAGTGTTATTCAGAATAGCAAAAGGTAGAAGCAACCCAAGTATCCATCAACAAATGAATGAATAAACAAAATGTAGTATATACACACAATGGAATATTATTCGGCTATAAAAAAGAATTGAGTCCTGATATATGTTACTACATGGATGATCCTTGAAGACATCGCGTGAAATACGCCAGGCACAAAAAGTCACATATTGTTTGATCTCACTTATACAAAATACCCAGAGCCAGCAAATTCACAGGGACAGATAGTAGATTATCGGTTACCAGTGGGCAGGTGATGAGGAAACAGGGTAGTTACTGCTTAATAGGTGAAGAGTTTCTATTCAAGGTGATGAAAAGTTTTGGGTAATGGATATTGATGATGGTAGCACAATATTGTGAATGTTCTTCATAAAAATTATTTGTATGCTTCACTTGAAAGTGGTAAAAATGAGAAATTTTGAGTTATATATATGTTACTGCATTAAAAAGTTTAAAACAACAACAAAACACTTTTGGTATGTGTCTTAGTTTGCTGGGGCTGCAATGACAAATAACATGTAATGGGTTGGCTCAAACAGCATGAATTTATTGTCTCACGTTTTAGAGGCTAGAAGGCTTGCTTCCTTCTGGGGCCAGTAGTGTTCCAGTGCTGGCCTGCCACAATCCTTGGGGTTCCTTGGCTTGCATCTCTGTCTCTGTCAAGTGGCCATCTGGCTCTTTGGTCTCCTGCTGTGGCTTTCTCTGACTTCTCTGTTCTAATGGCTGGGTCTGAATTTCCTCCCTGATAAGGCCTCCCTGAAATTCGGATTAAGGCCCACCCTGATTCAGTTTGGCCACACCTTAGCTAAAAATAACATCTTCCGAGTTCCTATTTGCAAATGGGTTCACACTATCAGGAATGTGGATTAAGTCTTAAACATGTCTTTTCTGGTGTGCCTAATTCAATCTCTGAAAGTTGTAGCTAGGTGAAGTCTAATAAGTAAGTTTGGGTTTCTCACAGTTAGTGCAATGAATATCATATTCCAAATTTTTCATTTCCTAAATCAATTATATTTCATTATGGAAAACTGAAAGTTTAATGAATTATGGGAAACAACTTAGCATTGAAGTTACGTTTTCTTTAATTTTGCATTTTGCTGTATGTGGCCATTAATTTAATTTTTTACCTTCATTAAACCTTTCTATTAATTTTATTTTCATTTAGGATATGTATTGTAGGACTAGCGTATAATTCATTTGTTGTCAAGTTTGTACAATGGCACCTTTTTAAAAGGGACTGACAGTTGGATCTTGAAGGGGTGGATAAGTTACGTATTCTTATAGAAAACTAACAATTTTTGATGTGCATGGATGAAATAATCTCTATATATTTAGATTTTTAATTTTATTGCCTTTGACCAATATTTGGCCAAGCTGAAAATAATCTCTCAAAGATTCACAATACATGAGTGGAAGATAAATCTATTTTTAAATCAACAAGTACTTATTAAAATACCAACTATGTACCAGGCACTGTTGTTAGCACTTTAAAAATATTAACCCATTGAATCTTACTACAACCCTTTCAACAGGAGTTATTATTGAGCCCATTTTACAGCATGGCAATTGCTGCACAGGGAAATTAAGTAATTTGACCAAGGTCACACAGCTAATACAAGGCAGAAGCAGATTTAAGCCCAAGAAATCTGATACCACAGTCTATTTTCTTAATGAAACCCGAGAATTATCTGTAGGGAATAGCAAATTGAAGAGCTATTGACTTCCAGACTTTGTGATCTTCGTCTAAAGGAGCTATCTTTATTATTATTTTCTGTCCCAATGACATTAGTTTCACCAGTTTTGAAAATAAGGTATGTGTTCTAGCTACAACACATTAAATGAACAAACCAAAGATTACCGTTTGTTATTTGTATGTGTGTATGCAATTTCCAAACCAAGTTAAATATAGACTTTAATTATTTTTAAATAGCAGTTTCCATGTTTAAATCTTCTATTCCTAATATAATCATTTCATTATTTCCTAAATTAATGAAAATGTTAGAATCGTCTGTGTTCAAATTATTAACAAAAATGTATCCTGGATTATTTTTCTTCTCCTTCTTACTCTGTGTGTTTATATTTACTTGTTATTTTTACATGACACTACCAGGCATTAGCAGTGGGGGCAAAGAAAATGATCTAACTTTACATTAGTCAACTTAGACAAAACTTAGTAGAATTGTTGAAAGATTCTTAAGAGTGCATTGAAATCAGTAGCAAAGAGATTTTGTTTTTTATTTTCAATTTTACTCAGTCTTCCATTTAAAAATATGAAGTATAATTTAGAGTGTATTTGTTTTTCCTCTGGTGTTTGTGTGTACACATGTGCATTTATGTATACGAGATAAAGAGAGAATGAAGGATGTTTGTAACTTTGAAAGTATTTTTGACCTTATATAATAATGTGATCACTGGAAGAAATTAATAGTTTTATAGTTTTTCATATAGCTGAAGCAGGACATGGATCATGGTTTCCTGGACTTCTAACAGTCTTCATATTTTTTTCCTTTGTGCTAAACAATTCCACTAAATTGGCATATAAACAAATGACTGATTGTGTCCATTTAAAACTACTTGTTCTGGCAATGTCATTTATTTTGCTAAACGTTTAGCACTGTGAAGTATTAGTAAAAGCATAATTGAACTTAAAGTGAGGATCTCCTGAGACACAGGAAATGTGCCTTTTTTATGACATTAAGAGAAAAAAATACTCAAGACAAAATTTAAAGGCAGCTGTGGGCAAAGAGGAAATAATTCATATCAGAATGGAAAAGGGGGCAGGTACAAAGTTTTGCCCTCAGAGAGAGATGGTGGGAGGAACATGATTGCAGACCTAGAGGGAAAGGAAGCTTGGGTATCAAAGGATTTAAAAAGTGTGAAATATAGATTAAATACCTATAGAAACCTGTCTGACAGAAAAGCTGGGACAAGAGGTCAGGCTTAGCAGAGACTTCTGAGAGTCGGGTCTCCAGGGTGGTTTCCCACACCTGGCACCTTATCTGCGTCAGCCTAGCCTGGTGCGTTTCCCTACCTCTCCCTGCAGGAACTTGAAGATACTGTACATTGAAAATACTGTAAGACTTGCCACAGTTTTTTGCTAAGTTCTCCAAGATCTTACATGAAAGGCTGTCTTATTCCTAGAAGGTGAGAACAGTTTAATCTCTTGGAATATCTTCCAGATCAGTCTAAATATACAAGTTACACCTTAAATTATTTTCTTAAATCTTTCTGATAGTCAGTGATTTTGTAAAAAAAAAAAAAATTGAATATGTGGTAAGGTTACCACGTCCTCTTTACAAATCATTAAATTTTCCTTGAATATCTTAAATATTTGTTTTATCATTTCCTATTTACATATAATATGGATATAGGCTATTGTTGATATATGTAATAATCCCTCAACATCTATAAATTACTTCCCTTGAGTTTATATTATACCAGAAGCCATTATAACAACTAAATTCCTTATTAGAAAAAAGAGCAAAAAAAGAGGAAAATAAACTAAGGATAATTAGTACTTTTTCCTCCTTCCCTATATTCTGGAAATAAGAAAATATTTTTGAAACAAACATCTTGGGAATATAAACTCTTAAACTTTATTATAATACTATCTCATATTGCCAGAAATTTCAGAGAAATCAGGAGGCCTTGTAGAATCTTTTAGTTAGCAAAAACTAATTTAGCTACATCAGTGTAAATACCATTAAAATAATCAGGTGTGATCATAGGATAGGTGATCTCCAGGATTAATTTATTCATCAGCATAAGAGGGTAAAGGTAAAATAAAAATAAATTTCCTAATCTTAAAAATAATTATTTAGTTGTATATTAAAATATTTATATTGTATATTGACTCCAACAGCAGTTTTTCATTGGAACCTGTATTTCAAAGAAATGAGTCTGCCAAAATTCTGAGTAACTTATTTTAGGTAACAACTGTGGTGTATTGAGTT
Source organism: Tolypeutes matacus (assembly GCA_026826555.1). Taxonomy (NCBI): domain Eukaryota; kingdom Metazoa; phylum Chordata; class Mammalia; order Cingulata; family Chlamyphoridae; genus Tolypeutes; species Tolypeutes matacus. The sequence goes on along the minus strand of JAKSZT010053888.1, from coordinate 7,939,305 downwards.
ATGGATCCCAATCTAGACATGTTCTTGGTTTTGATTCACGTTCCTTTTGGTGTGAACTCATTGTAACTAGATCTCTTGAAGATATTATTTTAGTTTAGGTATGGCCCAACTGAATGAAGGTGGACTTTAATCTAGGTTACTGGAGTATTTTATATTCGGAAGAAATTCAGACATAGAGAAACCCACACAGAGGAGCCAGAACCTGGATATTGATGGAACCGAAGAGAATGGAGAAGACATCTCCAATGAGAACCAAAGAAGAGACAAGCCAAAGAACCCCAAGGAACCTGACAGCCAGCACCAGAACACAACATACTTTGAGAGAAAGTATTGTCTTGCTGACACTTTATTTTTGGACTTCTAGTCTCAAAACTGTGAGCTAGTAAATTCCTATTGTTTAAGTCAACCTGTTGTGGTATTTGTCACACACAGCAGCTCAGGAAACTAAAACACCAACATAACTGCAAAAACTATAAGGTATGGTGTTTGTGTGTACTAATAATGTCAATTTTATGTGTGACTTGTGTCATTTCACAAGACATTTCCAATTACATGTTTATTACTACTTTACTAAAATGTTCACATTTCACTCACTTAGGTTGTACATAAAATTTGCATTATTTTTCCAGACCATTTTTTGTTTCTGCTTCTGCTTTTTACTGGATTGAATGGTGTTATCTTAGAGTGTCTAAACATAGCCCTTACATATAGAACTTGGTAATTACTCATAAATTCTGTTTTCTGTTGTAAATACATTCTGCAAAGGGAATTTGAGGAAAGCAAAATAAAAATAAATACCACTTGCTTATTGCTTTTAGTAAAACATGCTATAATTTAGTAAACTTGAGTTGAATCTCCTAGCAGAGTCAATATGGAGTAAATGTTTAAATATACCATGATGATTATTGAAAAGACAAAGAATCAAAATTCTGACTTTTCCTGGCTGGTTGTCTATGTGAAACCATTGATGTTTAGGGCCAGAACTTACTTTAAATGTTCCACGGGAAACACCTCCTGTTACAAGATGAGGAAAATGAGGTCCAGACACTTTGAAGGACTGGTTAGTTGGATCAAATGCAGTTATTTATTATGCTAAATATCATTAAAAATTAAATTAAAGATCTGACCTCTTCTGTGTGTTGATTACTGTATTAAGATTGAAGCTGTGCAAATAGAACAAGGAAGTAAATATGATTCAGCCCTTGCCCTCGAGAGGGAGAAGGAAATAAAGCCAATGCAAAGTGTAGGTAAGGGAATGGGGAAGGTTTAAAGGTTTTAGGAACTCAAAGCAAGAGGCAGATCATTCTGCCTTTTTCATAGGGTAGTATGGCAGAACCCATAGCGTGAGTGCAGAGAGACAGAGCTGAGTTTTGGACTCTGAACTGGCCTGAAGCAACAAGGTCTTAACTGTAAGGCTGGTGGTCTCTCCACTATATTCTTCTGATAAACAGCAATGATTTAAAAGATGTTATTACCACATGAGAGATTTGCTAGATTTTCCCGTTACTTTCCATTACAAGATATTGATATAAATGAACACTTTGCCTTGATTTCAGAGTAGTTTAAATGTAGGCAGATCCTATTACATGTGAGAAATTATATAAAAGTTCTGATAATTGGTTCTTAATATGTACCTATACACAAGTTAAGTTGATAAATCTATGTTTTAGAAAAAGCATAGTGTTTTCATGGAACTACAAATTCCAGTGTAAATGAATCCTAGAGTATGAAGAGGGGAACCAAAGAGGAGCCAGATAAAAAATAACCTTACAATACATAAGGGTTTTGATCTTGATCCTGAGAGCAACAGAGAACAATTGAAAGTTTTAGGCAATGGAATGACATAATTAAATTTTCCTTTTGGGAAAGTCATTCTGGCTGCCATGTGGAGACTGGATAAGACAGCCAGTAGGTAAATTATTGCAGTTGTCAGCATGAGAACTTATGAGGGCAAGGATTAAGGTGTTGACAAAAAAGACACAGAGAGGGAAGCGGCTATGGCTTAATCAGTAGGGCTCCCATTTACCATATGGGAGGCCCCGGGTTCGGTTCCCGGGGCCTCCTGGTGAAGGCAAGCCTGCCCACACGGCATGGTTAGCTGACCCAGCGAGCACAAGCAGCAAGGGGGGGATAAATGAATAAATAAATAAAATCTTTAAAAAAAAAAAGACACAGAGGAAGGTAGAGAATACTCTCTGCTTAGGACAGTTATATCTGAAGTGAAATAGAGGAACTGGTTTCAGATGACTTCGGGTTTCTGGCTTAAGTAACTTGGTGGGTGTTAATCATAAACAAGGTAGGAACAAAGGATCAGGAACAAATTGGAGTGGCTAGGGGAAAAGGAATGTCCTCCATTTTGGACATTATACCTCTCCTATATCATACCCCTGTATTCTAAAATGACAAATTTTGGGTAGAGCTAAACTTATGTTTCTATAAACCTGATAATTTCCAGAATGCTTTCACATGTACAACCTCATCTTATCCATGAGAACCTACGAGGAAAAAAAAAAAAGAGACTGCTTTCCATCCACTTGTAGGAATCAAGACTCAGAGGTTTAACTTATATAAATTGTCATGACTAGAACTGAAGTCAAGGTAATTGCGTTGCAGTTACACATGAATCTAGTTAAATGCCTTTTGGGTCAAAAAGAAAGCTCAGTGGAAGAGAATGTAGCAAGATTTACAAGGAACTTCTCCTGTCTTCATATACAAAGAAAAGCAAAAATATCTCTGCACTTGAAAATCTGCTAATCCTGCTGAGACACCCAAGGAGCATTTTTCCACCAAAAAGCAGTGCACAGCAGGTAAATGTTATGATGATATTTGCTGAAAGAGTTTAAAATTTGTTAAAAGGAGGCTCACACCAGGATCTTACATGTCAATTTTCCACATGCATTTTATAAGTGAATCACAAATGTTGTAAATAATGTATTTTGTAGGGAGAAACTGACACAGTGTCATCCTCAGTGATGTGAAACTAAACTCAGGAAAAGGTGTTTTCTTTTTTTTTAATAGATGATGGTTACATTTCATAAAATTATTTTATGCCTCTCAGTTGGAATTCACATTTATGTGGCATTGGAAAATTTTTTAATGCAACAACTGAATTGAAAATCCATAAATTTCCTAGTGGTTTATTTCGAAAAGAACTTTGAGAAGTATAATTTGTGTTAAAGAGAAATGAAATAACCCTGAACTTGGCATTTAACACAAATACATTGAGTGACAAGTTAAGAACTGTTGTATAGAAATGATATATACAGTGTACACACATACATATCTGTGTATTTCTCTATTGCGGGAATGGAAGGGGGTGGACAAGTTTGCAGAAAAGTGAGAGGTAGCCTGTGTGCCAAGTATTATTTTAGATTCTTATGATACTTCAGAGAAGAAGCAAGATTCCTGCTCTCCTGCATATCATATGTCAGGAGCTCCACAAAGTGCCCTACATGAATGCCTAACAAATTTTATTTGTGAATAAAAGGATATAAGGGTTTAGCAAATCTGCTTTTAGGTATGGAGGGAAAGTTACTTTGAAAAATCTCATTCATGTCAGATATGTCCCAATTAAATTATCTTTTTCCAGATGCATTTATAAAACTAAAATCATCTGTTATAGTTTCCTGGCTGCTAAAACAAATGCCATGCAATGGGTTGGCTTGACAACAGGAATTTATTGGCTCATGATTTTGGAGGCTAGAAGGCTGCCTTCCTTCTTAGGACTGTACCTTCTGGCTGCCTGGCAGTCACTGGGGTTCCTGGGCTTTTCTGTCACATGGCAGTGCACGTGGCAGCGCCTTCTCCTATCTCTTCCATGTTCCATTGACTTCCATCTTCTGGCTGCTCCCTGTGGCTTCTCTCTGTGTCCAATTCCCTTTGCTTATAAGAACCATATCAGATTAAGGTGCACCCTCATTCATTTTGGGCACACCTTAACCAATAACATCTTAGAAGTTCTTATTTATAAATGGGTTCATGCCCACAGAAACAAGACTTGGGACCTGAACATGCCTTGCATGCGGTCACGATTCAATCCCCAATAGCATCATGTTCTCCCTTTGGGTAATTTGATTTCATGCTAAGTAGTGTCCTTGCACTTTAAAGGTATAATAATTTTCAAATCCCTCAGCTTTCAAATAGGATAAGGCTTTTCAGTATTATAGGTCTCCACTGTTATATTGATCAAATCACCTCTTCAGATTTAAAGACATATTTCATTCCCAAAAAAGCTCAGTAGCTTTCAAATTATTCATTTCCATAGGTGTTTGTCACGTCTGCACTTTCTAAGTGTTGCCCTACCCCTTTCCAGCACCCTGCTGATATGAAAGTTTCATAATGACAATGACAATGATTGAACTTTTGTATTTGAAATATGACTGATTACTGTATTGAGCAGTAGTTTGGCAGAATAAACTATATATATGATACATAATATATACACATAAAATATTTTTATTTTAGTAAATCCAGATGTTATTTTCTGGATTTATAGTCATGGGCTGGCTCTCTGATTTTCTGCAGAAGCCTGTGAAATTAGAGATAATAGTTAGGAGCTGGTGAGAGCTAAATAACTTCAAAACATGCTATAAGCAGTGTGCCTTTTGTGTAGTTATTTTTATCCTCTTGTTTTGTTATATGTGGGTATTCTAAGTGTTTTCCTTGTTTGGTTTCTGTAGACAATAACTGTTAACAGGTATGTGTAGCACACATGAAGCTCTTCAAAGTGAATCCAAGGAATGTAATGAAAATACAATTGCTTAGGTAATAATAGTGAAAGAGACCCACATAAGCAGCCCACTGTATTTACCTAGAGTATCTTAACAAAATTAACATATCTTATTAGCAGTGGTAGACATGGATAATTGGCATGTGACTTCCTTTGGAGGAAAATGTGCAAGCTGTACTCAGAAAGCAAACACAGCTGAGAATGCTAGTTAACACTCTTTGAAGATTTTATTACAGTGGAATCCACTTAATTGTCCTATCCCAGTGGAATCCAAGTCTGTGCAGGTTAAGTATTTACCACAATTATTAGAGAGTGTTTCATACTATATGCATCCTCGTTTTGCTTTGGGGAATTTCTTTCAGAATAAACAGCATATATTAGAGTCACACATCCTTAAAGGCAGTTGTAATAAAGCAAGTGAGAAACAAAGTTGTCAAAGGTATGAATGGTACAAAATGTGTCTTGCAGAAAAAGAAATTCTGTTATTTATAGAAGCCAGTCTTTCAGATATCAATGCTGTAGAAACAGTGATTTAGATCATTTGCAAGTATTCCAATTTGGGGAAATGGAAAATTGACATTGATCTGAGAGTATCTTTATCAGTTATTAACTCATTCCCCTGACAGTATGCTTACAGAAAAGTTTTTCATTGTTACTAATGTTCATATTGTGGCAAGTATTGGAACCTGCCCCAAGCAGAAATCTAGAAAATACTTATTGGATTTAATGAATTAAGCAGAGTCCAGAAGAAGAAAACAATATTGATATATTGATTGAGTAAGTAATATGGTGAGTTGATTTACCTCTGGTACATTATTTATTACTATTGGTTTGTATTTAGCAAAAACATCCAATAGGATTTATGTGCTGAAGGCTCCTGAATCACATGTATAATGCTATTGAATTTATAAAATTCATATATAAATACCTGGATACATTAATTTGTCTATTTTATTCATTGCCATAGAAAACTTCATTTTCATGTGACTTTATCGTAGTATAGTAATGGGAAATGTTACTGTAGATATTACTTACTGGACCTTTAAGAATACTTAAAATTTGGAAAAATATCTTCTACTTCTTCATGAAATGTATAAAATAATGGTGAACGCAGTAGAAGTTAACTATGATATAATAGTTTTGATTTGATGTAAAACAAAGTCAGTCAATCACCGTTGACTTCATTGATATTTACCATCTATGCCAGGGCTAATTCATTTTGAAATTGATACTTGAGTTAGTTACTCTCAACTTAAAAGATAATGTGCAGCATTTTGCATTAAATTAAATTTAGTGCACAGTTGTATCCTACTATTTCAAAATTGGCTGTTTATAATGAGATGAATTATCTTGAAGTTACCATTGATTAACCATGGTAATGCATAGGGGCAGAGTTCATTTAAGACAGCATATGTTATTTTTATATTGAAATAAATGGAGAGATTTTATGTTGAATTTTAGCAAGAGAATAGATTGCTTAAATACTTGGGTAGTTACATTAAACTGAAAGAAAATATTCACAAGCTTTCATAGGAAGTGTTTGTGAAATCCCTTGCACCTTAATTGGAATATTTAGAAAAAATGGCCATGAGACACTCTGTTGATCTAATGCCAGTGTTGTTTCATGTACTTATTGTAGAATTATGAAGGTAGTGACAAGATTAATCACATAAACACAGGCCATTATCACTCGGTTGTTTCTTACAGAGCTTATTCAGCAGGAGCAACATAAGGAGATAAATGGTTAGGTAGTTCTCGTATTTTCTATTCTACAAGTATTTATTGACCACATACTCTACACAAGGCACGATTCTACCAGCAAATTAGTGTGAGTCCTTTGAGTGTGCCTAAGAGACAAGATCTTTCTCCTCATATTGTTTAGCACCTAGTGCTCAGTAAACAAGCAAGAGTCCCTGCTGGCAGGCATTATCCTCTTCTTTCTTTCAGTTAGTTCAATGTCTTTATATTTCTGGCTTGTACCTCTGTTTCACATACCTTCTGCCCTTATAACCCAGAACTCTAAGCTCCTCCATATTAGATCACCCACCACTTAGCCAAGAGATCAGAGCTCCCTGTTTCTCTATGCCTTTGTTTAGGTGGTTCCCGCTTCCTGGAATATATTTCTGCTTCCTTCTCCATACAGCCTAACCTGAGTGTTTCTTCACACACAGGGCTGATTTAGGAATTAAAGTAATGAATATAAAACAAAGAGCACTATGCCTGCTATGAAGTACGCTGTAATAAATGGTAGCTGTAGACTTCTGTTATCAGATAATCATCCATAAATTCTTCCAATTGCACAGTCCTTAAAATCTAATTCATAGCAATTCAGTGTTACATTTTAAATATATTTTTGAACTGGAAATTAGTATAGCACATTATTATGATATGATCTCTGTGACTAAAACTCAACATAAAACTCTTTACAATTTTACTGTGAAATATATGTCAAACTGATTTTAAGCAAAGTCTAAGCAAACATTGTGAGGTCTAAGGAAGCTGTATGCTACATAAAGTATTGAGACCACAAAATAATACCCCAGAACAAAGGATTGACTCAAGACTCTGAATTAGGAAGATTATTAACACAGACACATAAGCACATGATGAGCTGTGCCTTGGTCATGTATGATATGGTGGCAAGAGTCTTCCATGAATGATAGATACTACTTTATCCATACCTTTATATGTTCCACAGAATATGAATACCTAAAGAAACAAAGTTTGAGAAAAATAAAATGTGAAATTATTGGGTAGGACTACTTATATGGGCAATAGGAAAACTGTGTTTCATACAGATACATTCTGGTTTTTCATCAAAGACTATGGGAATCCAAAAAGAATATTTTTTCATACAAACTGACTACATTTTAAAAGAGAATCTCCTTATTAAATAATGAATAATTCACTACAAGCCAGTCACCTTCTCTCTTTCTGAGGAACATCTGGTAGAAACACTGTTTTTCGCACCAAGTGGTCTCATTAATCTATTCAGTATTAGTTTGCTGCCCCTCCCAAATAACATTGATGTCATATCTCTTCCCTTCATTGGTTCCCTTTATCATGTGCATTGAAGTCCATCTTTTCTACTTGGTCTGGAAAACCTTTCTACTTTCATCCTCTTACTGGTCCTTTCCCATATCACAGCCAAATCTTTATTCCTTCTTACCTTGAATTTCTGCTTCTGTCAACAATCTCACATGTAAACTCGTTCGGGATATCTACTCCCCTTCCATTTAATATTGTTCACATCTTTGCATTTTAATTTTTCCAATGCTCGGTGCTTTGTTAAATTTCAATTTCACTATATTTTGCTTTTTAAATACTTTAGTCTTCTTCATGTATGCAAGCCATAAACTGCTTTCCCCCAAGTAAGTTATACATTTCTTTCAGATAAAATAATTGTTTTCTCTTTTATTTTCCGTAATAGCACAGAGTACATTGGATTTACCATCAATCCAAGCCTGAGAAGATATTTCAGTATCCTTTGTAAGAAGTCAAAATACCATTTAAAAACTTTAAATTCTAATTGTTCATATTTTGTAATTTACTTCTTGCCCAATGTGTGAAAAATTGAGAAGAATGCCTTTGTGATTGGTTTCATCTCAAAATCTAATGAGAACATATGAGACCATCACAAGTTTAGGAAATATATAAGGAACAATTTCTGTAAATGTATTTTAAAGATCATTATAATGTACCATCTTTTATAATCCCTTTGCAGCCAATTTCTAAAAAAAGGATTTAAAAGAAATATTAAGATTTTGTCTGGAGTCCTTTCCTTTGTGGGATACTATACATTAGACTTATGAATTCCATTATAGACTATCACTACATAAAAATATTACTCAAGTCCACATTAATCAACTTTAGAGTGACCTCTGGTAATCTTAATTAACCTCTTTTGGTCTCACTATTTTCATGATGGGGTTGAATGATATTTAAATTCTTACTCTCACAGTTTGAGCCTGTTTAAATAAAATTCTTTTTGCATATACAGTTCATTTCAGTCCTTGGAGTTTACATATTCTTGTCTTACCAGAATAAGTTACCAAGAACTAGAAGAATTGAAAAAAATACACCTGAATAGAGCTGATCTCAGTAGATATAAAACGATTAACCATTTCCACATCATCAACCTCTATTGTCTTCAGCACTTTGGCTTGATTAAGGTTTTTTCCCCACTGATTTTTCTCTCTGTTTAATCCACTTACATTTGCATCATTTTGTTTTCTTTTATCATCACTGCTTGAGGCTTCCTACCAGTATGGATTTTAAAGTCTTATAGTCCTTATTCTCATTGGCTTAAATGATTAAATGTTGTTCAAATCTTAGCTGCATGAATCCCTTTGGATATTGTTTTAAAACTTACTTAAAAGTATTGAATTTTCCCCTGCAGTCTACAAATTCATGTTCGGTTTGGTCTATATGTATATAAGAAAGGTGGACATGGATAGATATGAGTAGAAAAAGTACTCTTATAGTCCCAGTTCAGGAAGAATTTGACCTCTATACAGTTTCAGACAGGCTTTATAATGATGCTGCCAAGATAATTGGGGTAATTATGATACTGAAATATTTAACAATATGTGTTCTAAAGCCACACTTACTGGGCTCCAGTCCAGGGGATCCACTATTTACTACCTGTGTGAATTTGAGCAGGTTGCTTAATCTCTACTTCATAGATCTACTGTGAGGAATAAAGTGATATGTGTAAAGCAACTAAAGTAGCTCCTATTATATAGTCAGCCTTAAGGAAATGTTAGTTATTATTAGAATATTCAAAGAACTTTTCAGAGTAACATGTAAATAGACAGTAGAAAAATATGTCCTTATTTCACCAAGATTCAGAAATATATATAGTTTGGTACATCCATCTGATATATGAATCTAAGTAAATGGAGTTTTCTATAAAAAACCATGATACTAGCAAATTTTAAAATATGGGAGTATTGATTATATTATTTCTCTTAGTCTATAAGCACCCAAGGAATATAAATGAGAATACTGTAGCAATTAAGATTTGAAAAAAAAAAAAAAAAAAAAAGCTACATTGGAGCACACCAAGAATTAAAAAAAAAAAACAAAGAAAAGGATTGGTTTGGTTTTTTAGCATCATCTGTTTTCTTTGAGATTTTCCTTGTCTAAAAGAAAGGAATTGAAATGCAAAAATCAATGTTTATGTGATTTTAAGAGCCTGACTTTAACTGACAAGCATGGTATATGATATATGGGAGTGCATGGAAGTAGATGATCTGTGCCTATCCCACCTTAGCACTGAGGCACTCAAGCATGTGCTTCCTGGCACCAATGTAGCCTTAAGAAGCGTTACCTTCTCTTGTGAATATTTAGTGTTTTTGTATCTCTACAAAAGCGCTACCATTTAATAAGTATACTTAAGGTTCATTTCCTTATATGGAATCACAATTATTTGAGTATCAGAGGCTTTTATCTTCTTTACACTTCTCATATGTCTTATCCCAATCTGGAACATCTTTTAGTTAATGTTTCATGTAAAAAATTGCCCCAGTAACTGTGTCTAGTTGTTCCTTATGCCTCAGAAATTGTGTCTTTTTTGGGAACCGAACCCGGGGCCTCCCATATGGTAAACGGGAGCCCTACTGATTGAGCCACAGCCGCTTCCCTAGAAATTGTGTCTTTACATTTGTTCCTAGGGTGATTATGGGATAAGAAAGCGTCTATAGAAGTCTATGTATTATGTGTTTTTCTTTGTTTTGTTTTGTTTATTTGTTTTTGTTTTTGTTTGTTTGTTTTTATGAAGACTAAGAGCCAGGGCAGAGGCTCTAAAGGTGATCACAGGTTTGAGTACTTTTGTAAATTTGAGCTATATAAAATTGGGCAGGAGCCCAGGGAAAACATGAGTTAAATGTCTCATTTTCTATTCTTTTGCCCTTGAGGACTTCAGTCACCACAAGCAACCCAAAGTGCTCCAAGACAGTACGTGTCAATGTTGTAAGGACACGGCGAGGTGGTTAAGAGCTCAGTTTCTGGACTCCGACAGACCTAATTCAAATTCTATACCTTATGCACTTCACTTCCTCTAATAAGTACTAATCTTTTCTTAAATGTTATAAAATTATGAACCTTATCTTCATTGTATGACAGCTTTGAGATTAACTTTTTGTTACATGTCATTAGAGTTACTAAGTTCCAGATTCCATGCTCCATTTACCACCTACGCAACTTTCAACAGGATACTTAAACTTCCTTAAGTTTCAGTTTATGTCTTTGTAAATTTGAGACATTTAAAAACCTATTTAATCGCATTATTGTAACAAGTGTGGTAAAGAATTTAGGGATTCTTCTTTAAAATTAGTCCTTGGTGATCAATATGGTTGAGAAACTCCTGACCTGTATGATGCCATGTCAAACCATCTGTTCCATGAAAAAATAAGCCATGCTGGAGTAAGCAAAGCCCATTGGCTAAAAATTTTTATTTTTTAAAGCCCATCTAGATATTGCACAAATATCAGTGTTTTCCTTATTTCAAGCCTACATTTATAAGATCGACATATATCACAGTTGAGGAGGGTTGCGTAAAATCTTTTGATGCATTCTGAATCCACAGAAGGCTTATTATTGGCATTGAAAAGGTGTACATTATTTACTTGTATTTATTTTTTAATTAAATCTTGTGTAATTTTGTTATTAAAGCCTCTGAATACAACCTTTCAAATGTGTACATGTATGGAATCATTTAGGTAGACTGTGGATTTTAATTTTCTTTGCAACCTTATTTTCTATATGATATGAACACAAGTAATGTTCAAATGGATGTTTCATATTCTGCATAATTTTGATGGGAATACCAGGTCTAGAATTTTTCTGATACTGTATTCCAAACATTCCTTAGTAAGTATACAACCCTCCTATGAGATAAATTCTATCAATATACATTAAATAGTTCCCTGGTGACTCCTTTTTTCATTTTATTGCTTTGTAATATAATAGGAAGTGATCATATTTTTCCACAAGCTGGTTTGCATTAAACACAAAGCTTACTCATTCCCCTGGGTACTGTTAAATATACTGTTATAATAGCTGTACTAATGGTTGAAAAATAAAAATCTGAAGTTGCAATGTCTTTGTATGCATGGATGCATGTGATAGAGAGTATGTATAATTATATATATCCCTGGGTCTAGGTATCTCTCTGCTGCAACTGATTTGGTAGAACATCTTATTAACCTAGGAAGAACAGGCAAATAAAATTCCTCTGTGAGCAAGAGTAAAAGACTGGAAAGCAAAATCATAGGGAAATCCTGGAACAAGCAAAGCATTGGTCTAATGAAGGGAATAATAGTTTTCACATTAATAAGTAATTGCAACATCTACTTGCTACTCTGATTGCAAGAATATGAAGTGAAATATTAGAACTACCAGATTCTCACTGCAATTCCTATAATGTGATTTTCTCCAAAATTTCTACTGGGATGGTCTAATATTATCAATCAAACAGAATTGTCAAAGAATAGCTATTTCATTTTCTGCCTTTAGCTTTCTGAAATCTGTCTGGCCATTCCATAGTTTAATTGGAAAAGTTCTCTCTCAATGTGATGCACATCTGGAAACTACACTATTTTGGTATTTTAATGACCAAGCCAATGAAGGACACAACAAACCTCCTCATCCAGGGACTCTCATTCCTCACACTTAAGTTGTCCTAATTCTTAATTGTTTTTAGTTTCATTTAAATACCATGTAACTCTATAACTTTGATCAGGTTACATCTTAAAACCTTTCTTACCGTCTTCTGAAAAAGTCATACTTATCTTTTAAGGCTTCCTTAATGTTCATTTTCCCCAGGAATCTTTCACTGAACCCCAGAATGAGTTATCTATTTTTATGTACATTGCTGTTATATTACTAAAATGATTTGTTATATGTTTCCTTTCTTCACTAGACTTTTTTTTCCCTCCAGCCTGAAGAGTGGTTTCTTACTCATATTAACTCTCAAGAAATGTTTGTTGAACTGAAAATTGATTTAGGAATATAGATGAAGTCCAGGAAAAGACAACTAAATAAGGGAGCATGTTTTGTTTTGGTACTGATACTCATTTATACTTGAGATTATAGAAGCCCTCTAAATCAAGGAAAACAAAAGATATTTCAGTAAAATTATCTTAGTTTCTGGAATTTGTTATAATGTAACTTAAATGCAAGCTGAAATAAATGCACATTTCATGCATAGATAGCAAACTAGATGGTTTTCTAAATTAGATAGTCCTAGTAGAGAAAAAACAAGCCTGTCATGTTTCATAAGTGATGTGACTGCTCAGTGATTTGTTTGTTAACTACGTATAATTGGCAAGTGCATATCTTTAAAAAGGCATTGTGGGGAATAGTATTAGAGGAGGTCAGCAATCTGGGTAAACTTGAGAACAAATGCGGAGCTGATAATCCTACACCAGGGAAGGCTGAACCATAAATTGGTTGAGCCTTATTATTTGCACACTACTTTTTCTAAACATTAACATATTTAAGTTCATTTGTGGAAAGTGTATGAAGAAAATTGTGGAGTAAAAGCAAACTTACTAATGTAGTCTGGTTGGCAAGGTTGAAGAAGAGTTTCCTGCAGACCTAACATTTAAGCTGAGTCCTGCAATATTGGATAATATTTGGCTGGTATCTCAGTATACAGCCCAGGGGTACACTCAATTTTTTTCCTGAATTAGTCACCTGAAGTGAAGAATAATTTGAATGGGTTCCTGGGTCCCTGGTAAGGGTGAGGCAGGGGGATTTTAGAACATGTTAGCTATATTAGCCAGGCAAAAGGAGGAAGGGAATGTTTTTATCAAGATAAGAAGACCATGCAACCTGGAAAACATGACTGGTTTGTTTGTGTTGTTTCTATTTTGGTTAAACTTTCTGACATTTAATATGTAATTGCTTCAATAAAGTTTCAATGATATATTGTAAATTAAAATTTAACAACATAATTTTACACATTACTTACTATGCAATAAAGCATTGTCAACTGCAAAGACAATGCATATAGAGTTTGTTCTATATGTTTCCTGTTGGAATATAATAGTGAATAATAAGATGCACTATATTTACTTAGTCTCAGTAATATGAATTTCATTGGCTTAAGAAAACTGCTAGGAGAAATGAGTTTCTGGGTGATAACATTTTGTAAGATTAAAGAAGTTGTATGTGCTGTCCTGATTTCATGATAATCAGGGTAGGCTAAACATTCACTAAATTAGAAACCATGCATGTGTCCCCATACCTAGTTTTTCTCCCTAGGTCTGGTTTTTGGAATGCTGGTGATAAACCAAGCCTGATTTATTATATGACCATCCTGTGTAGGAAATGACTTTAACTCTAGGTAACTTTGGTCAACCTTAAAAGATATAGCAGGGGGGCGGATGTGGCTCAAATGGTTGGGTGTCTTTCTCCCATATGGAGGGACTTGGGTTTGATCCCCAGGACCTCCCAGTAAAAATTAAAAAAAGAAAAATATAGAAGGTGTGCGGGCCACCAGGCCCTGCAAGCAGGTGACCCCCCAGGCCCCGCGAGCGGGTGTGCTGTCAGGCCCTGCCGAGCCACACAGCAAGATGATGTCATAACAGGAGAGTGACACAAGGGAGAGCCAAGACGAGACATGCCAAAAAACCAGGAACTAAGGTGGCGCAGGTGGTAGGATGCCTCTCTCCCACATCAGAGGTTCCCATGATCAAATCCCGGTGAAGACAGGAGGAGAAGGATGAGAAGAGAGGGCAGGAAACAGACACAGAGAATTGCCCAGCGAATGGACACAAAAACAGCAAAAATGGGGGGGGGGTAAAAAATGGATAAAAGTAAGTAAATAAATAAATAATAAGATGGGTTGGGGTAAAAAAAAATACAGCAAATGTAAGGTATGGACTATAGTTAGTACTGTAGTAATATTTTGACAATATTCTTTCATAATTTCTAACAAATGTTTCACAACAATGCAAGGTATTGGTGGTGGGGTGATATGTGTGAGTCCTGTATGATGTTATGCATGTTTGTTTTGTAAGTTCACAACTTTCACTATACACTTATTGTTTATATATGTTCATGTATGAATGATATACTTCAATAAAATTAAAACAAAACAAAACAAAACTCAAACATCAAAAACTAAATCAGATCAAGAGCATGAAGAGAGCTTTTTCTGGTTTTCTTTCTATAAGAAGTCATAATGTTTCACATTACATTTTGAATAAGTAAGTTCCTGTCAGTGTTTATTGATCTGTTAAATAAAAGGATTTTACACTAAATCCTTAATGTGTGAAGAAAAAAAAAGAAGTTGTATGACCAGAAATAGGAAAAATAAATGTCTTTTCACCCTTGATCATTACGCTTGTAAAGAATACAGTCAGATTCTTGTAGATGTAAACTGAAATAACTGCTCAAGTTATGCTTAACCTATTGCTCTCTTTTTCTCATAAAGGCAAACTGAAATAAATGTAAATTTTACTTTTAAAAGTTTTTTAGTATACTTTTCCTCTAAACTATACAACCATAGTTTAATTATTGAAAAGCTGGAAGGCAAAAATATGCTATTTCTAAGAAAGTACAGAACACACATAATGGCTCCTGATACTCTTATACATTTGTGATTACAAATATAAAATGATTGAATATCTCACATGTGGCATGCCCTTTAGGGACGTTATCCCATTTAATTCCTGCAATAAGGTGAAGTAGAAGCATTATCTGTCTTTTTTAAGCTGTAGACTGTAGGTATAATTTTAAGTAACTTAAACATCATTACACAGCTTCTAAATGTTAAAAATGGAATTTGAATTCAGGCTGCCTGATCCCAGAACACAACCATTCCCTTAATCACCAAATTGCTATCTTTCTGGATGGAAAGAAACCAAAATAACATCCCTGGCATTGGATTTGGAACAATCCTTATTTACAGATACCAATATAGAGACATTGTTCAGCATTTGTACTTTTTCTATTTTTATAAACATTAAAAGTCAAATCCTTTCAGGCTCAATGAATGGTCATAAGAAGGAAATGCCATTGAGAAACTAGCTGGAAAGGCAGTTCTACCTCCCAGGGGACATTTGGCAGCGTCCAGAAACATTTTTGGGTGTTAGAACAGACAACGGGGGGTTGCTGCTGGTATCTGGTCGGTAGAGGCCAGGGATGCTGCTAAAGAATACACAGGAGAGGCCACAAGGACAAAGAAATATTTGATCCAAAATGTCAATAGTGTTAAGGTTGAAAAATCCTGGCTTAAAGCCTTTGTATGGAGCCTACATGTTACTGGATTCTTTTTGTTTTGTTTGTTTTGATTTGAATTTCTGTTAGGTTAAAAGATCAATTACTGCCATTATTGCTGCCTTCTAAGATACTGATTTCCCCTTGGAAAAGACATCTTAATTTTTAAACACTTTCATTCTTACGATTGGATTTTAAATAACGTGCAAGTTGAAGAAATGCTCTTTTACATGTTAAAATTGAACATGATTTATTCCTTACCACATAAATTTCTTCTTCATTCACTACCTGACAAAGCCACTTATTGTTTCTCAGGAGATTTCCAGATCTTGAGACACAAAGGTATGGCTGAGTGCTTCCTTTGAATTAGCACATTTTTGAGAGTGTTAGCAGGACAAGTAATGAAGTTAGAATGTAATTTAAATCTAAAAAGAACACGAGAAATGAAGTTTGTGTAAAAGAAAAAATGGTTTAGAAGACGGTTCTTTAGAAAGAAATAGGTTTTTCTTGTCTGAACAGTAGAAACAAATATGGTAAATTTTCTTTAGACTTCCAAATATGTATGTGAAATTCCTATTATTGTAATATATTGAATTAAAATTTATTTAGCATTTAGTGTTTACAAGGAGCCAGCAGACATGTTTCTCATTATCCACCAATTGCAAAAAATTCAGGATGAAACAGATTACATGTAAATACATATAAAATATATGCAAATATTGGAATATTTGCAGCTTTATAAATCTTCAGATTAGCTGTTAACTTTTTGTAGTACAAAAAGTTTCAGACAAGTATTAAAGAATAAAATCTGTCTCAGGCTGGTATTTAAGAGTTGTGACCAAGATTCTTTTGGGTTTTTTTTTTTGTTTGTTTGTTTGGTTGGTTGGTTGGTTTTTTTTTTAATATATATATAAATTTGCTCATTTCTAACATGAGGGACAAACTAATTTTAATATAATCCTTTTCCACACTTTAAAAATCAGCAATAGTGTTTTGTATTTATAGGCAGCTTTTAACAATCCTGTCATATTTGTACTAACCCAAATGATTCACAGTGACAAAACATTTTTAATAACTTGATCACAAAACTATATGGACAAATATGAATTTTAATATTATAAATACTATTTTAAAAAGTTAGAATCTTCTGCACAGGGTAAAAAAATATTTAGTTCTCAACTTTGAATTATCAGTATGTTATTACCATTTTGTATATCAGAATCTAAATGTTAACAGGTACAAAAAGAATATTATTGCTAGCCAAATGAACAAAGTTTAGCTGAATCTTTGTAGCATGAAAATCAAATGAATTTAAAATCTCCCTTTTTTTTTTTTGTTATTGCTTTATCTATATTGTATTAACTATTAAAAGCTCAGGACTGAACTAAATATTTAATCAGGTTACATTCTGAACATTTTCTGTTCTAATTTGTTTTGTTTGTAAAAGTAAGCAAATACATCACATAGATTAAAATATATATATATATATATATATATGCAAATACTTATAAATCTATGAATAATTAGAGACTCAAGTCTTCTTAAGATGTGATTGTTTCAACCCAATATAAAAGAAGAGGGCTTCTGTTATGCATTTACTTCATGTGCTGTGCTGGAAAAGTCAAAATAAAAATCTCGGTGTGCTGTATGGATGTTGATGTCACAATGTAACAGACAATTTCAATTAGATGATTGTTGTTTATTAGGAAGCAGAGCAATTAAGTGCAGGCTACTGATAGTTATTGGGCCCCCAGATTTCTGGGCCCTTCCTTGTCTTATAGAATCTGGCCCCTTCTCTAACTTTCCTCCGAACACCCACTCCACAGGTGCTTATTGTTCTCTGGCATATAGATCATGACTACTGCTGTCTGCTCAATACCAGAAACTTGCCCTGAGCACAAAGATGCCTACCTGCTTGAAATTTGGGTGGGAAAAAGATAGCAAGAAAAAACCAACTTTATATCTCAGTGAATCATATTGCCATAGGCAATGTATTTTGTGGGAACCAGTACAGTAGACTTGCTCAAACTTTATATTGATTGGTAGATTTTTCCCCATTGATATATGGCCTCTCCTGAATGACATTCAATTATTGTCTGTATGCAAAGATTGCATAATTTTCATATGTATGTAAGTCTTTTAAAAATCAATAAGTTGGGAGCAGATGTGGCTCAAGCAGTTGAGCACCCGCCTCCCAAACAAGAGGTCCGAGGTTCAGTTCCTGGTGCATCCTAAGGAAAAACAAAAACAAAGAGAATGAGCAGACAACTAGAAAAAACAATGTTTTCAACGAGCAAACTGACAAGGGAACCATCTCGGGGGAAGAAAAAAAAATCAATGAGTTAACCATGACAAAATATGAGGGAACTTTTAGGCTCCCTAGGGTGGCAACTCAGACTTTAGCACAGACAGGACTGAAACAGCCACATGGAAGTCTGAAAAAAGCTGGTTATCTCTAAAAGTTCATGAATGCTGAAGACCAGCCAAATAGTGTGTGGAAAAGTACTGGGAGAATCTGGCCTCAAGCTTTGACAGAGCCAGGATGTATTGCTCTCCATTCCATTTTAGGCAGCAAGCCTAAAGGTCCAAGGAAGGGCTGTCATTCAGAGATATTGACTATGAGAGTAAATCCTTCAGAAAATCACCAACATTCAGTTAGGTAGGTCATTGCCCTACACTGAGAGTCAGTTATCATTTTTATTAATTTCTTTTTATGCTTCCTGACAAACCAGCATTTTTTCTATTTAACTCCAGTGTGACTAAGAACTAACCTGGTATTCAAGTTGTTTTGAATTACCTACTATGTGTATGAGAGTCATGAGATGAGGGCTCTTGGGGTGAATGTGAACTAGGATGTAATTCAGGGCTCTGGGGCAGTAACTTCCTGTGTGGTGCAGTGATGGGTTCATGTGATGACTTAGGGTGAGTCCCGTGGCCCTGGGTGTGAGACAGTTGTCCTCAAGCCCAGGTTCCAATTGTGGAGATGTAAGCTGGACAGAAACCTGCTCACTGAGGCAGGGTCAGGACTGAAGGAAGATGACTTGACCATGGAACCTGTGATAGTCACCGAGCGTTCTCAGCCCAAGATCAATAGGCAAAATTGTCTGAACCCCAAATCCAGAAGCTGTCAGTACAAAGATCTTGCAGTAGGCAAGGAGAGTACCCAAATTACAGATGAATATTGAGGATCTAGGCGGGTGGCAAGACTTGTGCCAGGAGACTTCGTTTAGGTATAGGACCAAGCTTCAAGGAAGAAAACTGGCACAGGTCAGGCTAACTTTCACCTGAGAGAAGGGAGTGATGGAATAGAGAACAAATGAAGCATGCTATTAGCCGAAACCCAGATGTCTTATTTTCCCAGCTGCTAAATCAAATACTACACAACGGGTTGGCATGAACAGTGGGAATTTGTTTACAGTTTTGAGGGTAGGAGAGTTCCAAAATCGAGGCATCAGCAAGGCAATGCTTTCTCTCTGAAGAGTGTGGCATCTGAGGCTGGATGCCAGCCATCCTTGGGTTTTTGGCTTTTCTATCACAAGGCAATGCACGTGGTGATGTCTTCTTACTCTTCCGGGTTCTGTGGACTTCCAGCTTTTTCCCATGTGGCTTTCTTTCTCTAAAGCCTCTAATAATAGGATTAAGGCCCAGACTCCTTCAGTTGGGGCACACCTTAACTAAAAATAACATCTTCAAAAGATTCTATTTATAATGGGTTTCCATCCATAGGAATGGATTAGTATTAACGACAAGTTTTTATTTTATTTTATTTTTTGTTTGTTTCTGGAGTATAAATTTCAACCTACTATACCAGGAAAGGTTATCACTCAGGTTTAGTCTCAGAACAATCTAACGCTCTTCAGTAGTACCAGCAATCTGAGTCACACTAGCATCAGCTTCCATGTTTCGTTGGCTGTGAAGAACGCTGGGCCAAAGCTGCTTGGCAGCCAGCTAATGCATCAGCACCTCATGCCTAGGTCTGGAAAATTGACTTCCAAATCCCATCAGTAATGAAAGGGCAGGAGTTTGGATACAGAAGCTTTTGAGGGTGTTAGCCTTTCTTGGGTACCCGGAATAGCATGATGTGAAAGGTGAATTAGTGTGCGTTATTGAGAACAACAGTTTAGGCAAGTCATGGCAAGATGCTGCAAAAAAGAAAGAATTCTGTGATGACAGTACAAAGCATTTCCTTATGCTTATTGGTGGGCTTTTAGGTTTATCTGTGTTGATCTATCATGATATCAAATGAAGCATGTGACTATATACAGGTCAATTCCCTGAAGCACGTCCTCTTTTGTAATGTATTGTGCTTTTTCAAAGAGCCTTTTATAACTCTTCCAGATCCCATTGATTGCTTCCTTTTAAAAATTCCTATCATGCACCTGGAAAAATGTAACTGAGCATTTAAACAAGTCTTGCTTAATAGTCTCTAATTGTTTCAGATATATAACTCTTGGATCAAAATATCCTAGTTTTTTGATCTGTCATTATTTACAGGAGACAGAATTCTTTCACATTGCTTAAAAACATTTAGAAAGTGTGTGACCTTGTAACAGTTTGAATTTGGAGAATCCCAAAAAGAAAGTGATTATGTTCTTGAACTAATCCATTCCTGTGGGTGTGAGACCCTTTTGATTGGACTACATCAGTACGGCATGACTCAGGTTGAGTCTCTGCCCTCTTGCTGGGGCTTATATAAACAGAGGCACACGGGGAGAGACACACAAGAAAAGGGAGCTCTGCCATTTTTGATCCTGCCATGTGAGAGAGGACTCACAGATCACTAGGAGCCAAAGCTTAAGCACAAAGACCCCAAGAGGTTGGGCCTAAGGAGCAACTCAAGGCTTAAGAGACAAGCCCTATGCCTGGTTGCCCACAGCTGAGCTCCAGGAGACAGTAGATTTTGGAGGTGAAGGCAGGGACCTCGGTAGAGATCAGCCACCATCTTTGCCACATGGCAGGACAACAGGGTCACCAGCAGCTGTCATTGGTGAGAAAGCAACTCTGCTGATGCCTTGATTTGGACATTTCATGTCCTTGGAGTTCAATTCAAGGAAAAATCTTTGCATTGAGCTTTAACTCTGATATTGAAGTGCACTCTTTTTTGTTGTTGATATTGTTGATAATGACAATCATGACAGTTGGTCTTATAAAATTTAAGAACAAATGCTCATCTGAAACTTTTTTTCCCTCATCAAGAAGGTGACATGTTTTTATGTTTCTATGATTTCTCAAATTATGGAATTTCTAATACAGGGATTACATATGGATTAGGGGGTTACGGCTATTTTAACTTTTTTCTTTGAGATTTTATATATATATATACACACACACACATTCTGTAATACATTAATTTTAATAAAAATAAATTTTATTTTAATTATTTTTAAAAGCATAAACTGAAAAGGGAAGAAAATACAGTATTGGCAATTTGTGAATAAATATAATGGTCATATTGATCAAATTGAGAAATTAATTTTACTCTAAATGAGGTTATTCTTATTTTTGCATAGTTTTTTTTTTTTTTTTTTTCTGCACAGTTTTATAATTATTCCATAGTATTAGTCTACAATAGCCCAATGATATGTAACTAGCACTTTTTCCATTGTAACAGGTGTCCCTCTGGCCCTGAGGTATGACCAGAGAGCTACTATGTGGGGTTAGGCAACATTCCCTTCTCCTAAATCCATTCAGATCTGCTGATTTACATGGAGGCTGAGAAACCCTTGGCATTGGAGGAAACATGACTTGTATCCACAGTTTAGGTTAAGATATGTACAAACATATCTGATGGGCTGTGGTTGGAAGATACTGTGAATATAGCAAGGTTACAGACAGGGAAAAACACTCATGGTAAAGGATGAATCTGACACAGTTTCATAAGGATAGTGTGTGGCAATGGCAACAATTATCCAGATAGATATGTGTGTGAGGGGAATACTCTCTTCCTCTTAAACTCTGTGACTTTTTGGGTATGTTTAATCGGAGCATGATTGCAGATTGTGTCAGCTTTTCATTTATTTTGCCTAAAAAATATAAAGAAATTAAAGAAAAGCAAATGGGTAGCCTGTAGTTTGCTTCTTTGAAAGGGGGCAATTAGAAAATGTAGAAATACTCCTTCATGGAATCAGTAAGAATTTTCTGTTTGAATGATTCATAGCATGGACTGCCTCATCAGCAATGTAATCATTGAAAATTCTTGAAAAATGGTTAAGTTGGAGTTAACTTTATTGCAAAGATATACAGTATTTTGTTGACTCTTAAGATACCATAAATTGTAAGGAAGTACCGCTGTTTTATTTACCAAGCTGCCATTAAAACTATGGACATGCTTTCATTTTTAAAAGCCATTCCTATTCCAGAAGTGTTGGGATATGGAAAAATAAAATCTTATAATTGACAAAAGATAGTGATTAAAAGGTATCGTTCCTTAACTTACTGTTTTTAATAATGTTTGTGTCTTATTTTATGTATAAGCTTTCTTTCATGTATCTTAAATTGTCATAAAATCATATTATAGCCCAACTGTCTTATGAATATCAAATTATTTTTATACAAAATCCATTTTTATTACAGTTAAAAGAAGAGCTATAAATTTTCCCCAAGTAACTTTTCAAAGCATATTCGGTTCTTTGAGATCAGTAACAATATTCTTGTTGGACTGATACCTATTATCCAGGCACAATGTCACTCTTTAGTCACACTGCTGTCAAAATATGTTAGAGAATATCCTATATCCTTAATACTCCATCTGGGGTGCCTTCAGTAGTTTGCCCTAAAAAGTCCCTCTGGCTTTATTGTAAAGTAGTGCAAGCACTTTTTCTGCCTTGTGGTTTATGGATGGGTTTTGTCAATGTATTCTATCTTTACTACCAAGAGATCTTCTTTGAGGTCTTATTGTACCACCACGGGAACAGCATGCTTATGAGCTGTTTCTGTAATGTAGATTAATGTGATATTGTGTTGTAACTTTTGTGGAAATAACAGTGCTTTAGCATTTAAAAATAGCTTGATTTGAGAATATTTAACTTTAATGCAGAGTTTTTGTGTTTTTTTTTTCCTTCCCCATGAGTCTTATGAAGCACTATAAAAACTTGGTTGCAAAGTTGAAAGAACATAGTTGTTACGTAAACATGTTACAAAACTGAATTTGAACCCTAAGTAATTTCAGTGATGAATAAAGGAAGTAGCACTTCAGGAAGCAGGTTTACCTAACCAGGGTTGATGGTTTTCTAATTACTGAATGCTGGTTACATGTAACCGTAGCAGTTATGTGTCCATCTCTAAAGGTCAGAATAATGGAAAATGGTAAAGATCCAGGTATTATTTAATCTTATTTAATTACTACTTCTTGCAAACGAAACAAATGTAATTTAAAACCACTGTATAGGACTCAAAAACAGACTTCCATTGATAATTATGGAAATATTTTGGTACCAGTAATTTTGGAAGAATTTTCTGGGGACTGTAGGAGTAACATGAAACTCTGTTTCTTGAAGTGAATATGTATAAAACGCTTTGTTTGAACTTTTTGCATTTCTAATTCTTTGCTTTCCCTCCATAATAAAAGATGCGATAGGAGATAGGGACTCAGGCACCAGAGACAAGAGCGGAACTGCATTCCTCCAACTGATTTAGAAATGAATTCAATTTTGGCTAAGTTAGAAAAATGTACTTCACTGAAAAAAATTCTCTAGATACATACAATGGAAAAACTAATATCATTGCATTTGCATACCATTGTTAGCATCACAGATTGAATTTCAGCACTATCTGATTACCTACATATCAGCACAAGACAAAGCAGTTCCTCCCAGGCAATCTCCCAGAGGCCTTTGATAGCATCTCTCCAATACCTGGTTGCCCAAGAAGCACTTGGCAGCATGGTCCGCAGCACCGTCCCTCCTGTTTTATTTGGCAATACGACAGAAAGTTGACCTGAACATCTGCCCAAGCTCTACTCTATTTTGATTTTAGTAGCATCGGTATAATTCAATTTTGGCATCATCCCCCTTTCACTTTATGTTGTATTGCCATATAAAGCTGCCATTCTGCCAAATACTCTGCCCTAAATCTCATCTGATCTCTCTATAAAGTCCTGATCAGGATCAGGCGGCCATACTTTAGGAGATGGTCTCACTAAAATAACTAATGTGGTTCTCTTTCTCCTCCAGGTATAGCCCTGTAGATAGCTGCCAATTTTTTCAGCTGAGGTCGATGTGGGGTCAGAGTATTTTCTTTCCTTCTTATTTTCTAGAGGTTTAAACTGAGCCCTGGGGATAGGGCATAATGCAATCATAGGAATAGATCCCTGTGACAGCGGTAGAGGGTTCAAGCATCTCTTTCAGGCCTTTTTTTTTTCCTCCCCTGTATAACTGATAGTCTTATTTATTTATATCCTATCTTGATTTTTAAAAGATGAGGTCTAGCAGAAAGAATGCATACATTGTAATAGTGTAAGATGAATAAAGAAACCAGGGAGAAAAAAAAAGGAAACAACCCTAGGAAAGTAAATGGAAACCAAGGGTAAATATGCATTCAGCAATGTAACTTAGACGATTGCAGTTTTATATTTAAGTTTTCTAGTTTCTGAAGAGGAAACAATTTATTTACCAAATTTGAAGTTATTATGCTATTAAGTGCTAACTTATTTCTCAGGAGGAAAAAAGATGTTTTCGTGTATGACAACTCTTGATGTGTTGTTCGCATAGGGAATGTTTTGATGCAGTTAATGACATCTTCAACAATACCCCTCCAAGTAAATACAGTAAAAATTAGGGTAGGCATTTTCCTTATTCTCTGCATGTAACATGGACCCATGGGTGACAGCAACATGGAAGTCAGTAAAAAGAAATTGTAAGAGGCTCTAAACACAGGGATCTTCACGCACACAGGACTATGTCTGACTAGGTTCCCATAAATTTAGAATGTTGACAGCAGAGATTGGCAAACTTTTAGTGTAAAGGTCAGAGCAAATATTTTCAGTTTTGCATGTCATCTGATCTCTGTCACAAATATTCACCTCTGACTTTGTAGCCAGAAAGAGTCACAGATAATATGTAAACAAAGAGGTGTGGTTGTGCATCCATAAAGCTTTATTTACAAAATCAGGGCAGTGAGACAGATTTGGTTGGTGGGCCACATATAGTTCACCAACTCCTGACCTTGAGAAATAGAAACTTTTTTCCTTTCAGAGTTTCCTCTGTGTTTATTATTCCTCAAAACAAATTATTTATAAGAATTAAGAATTTCAAGTATGTCTTTCAAGTTGAGAAACTGAAGGATAAAAATTCTGTTACTTCTTAAGGGTAAGAAGTATATATGACACAGTGACCAAACAGAAGACTGGTCGACATCTTCCAATGAAAAGTAAAGCATTTTACCCGATCTATCTTGCCTCTGAATAAGAGAGATTGAGCAAATATAAGCAAGCAGGGTCAACATTTTCCCTGAAAAATTCTGCATACTACAGAAGAACAAATGTGGACTCATATGTGACACATGACAAGGGTATGAATAAATAATGTGCACCCACCCAGGGATGGCCAGGTATGGATCCAGGCTTTCTCACCTGTCTGATCTGTGAACTTGTGCAAGTTATGTCACCTGTCTATACCATGATCTCCTTATCAGGAAACTGGGAATAATTATTCCTACCTTGTAAAATTACTATGAGGCAAACTACTTAGCCAGCAACTGAATGCTCTGTGCATGTTAGTAAGTAGTAATTAAGGCCGAGAAGCGTATGCCATGAGTCCCAGACTATTGGCCAGAGCATCTGTAAAACCCATGCAAATGTTTATTTTGTCCTGTAAAATGTGGACTACATAAGCATCTGGTATGCAAATTTGAAAAAATATGGTAACTTTACATGAAAATATAGATTTGGGGGAAAACAAGAAGTAGAAGCTCTAGGAGCCTTAGCCTGCCGTGTCCTGTGGAAACAGTCAGCTGTCCACGTTAGCAGGGCATCTGGCCACTGTTTTAATGCTGCCCCATCAACACACCTTGTCTCCCTGACATTCAGGCTGGGCTCTGCTTCCATTCGTAATCCAGCTTGAGCTGCTCCTTTCCTTTCCATGGCGCCTAGAAGAAATGTAAATCCTTCTTGGTATCATGTCTATATCTTTTCTTTTTCTTTTTTATAGCTGTATTCTTTTTTAAAGATTTCATTTTTATATTACCATACCCTGTTCTTGTTAGGAGTTCTTAACCTTTTTTGTTCCATGGACCCCTTTGCCCGTCAGGTGAAAACCACAGACCCCTTTCTAAGTCCACATTATACTGTGTGTTATTTAATAAATATATCACACCCACACTAACACATCCCCACAAGAATAATGGTTTTTTTTGAATTTCAGTTCAAGCTCATGGACTTGAACCTCTGATCTAGAGCAATGTCTTAGAGAATATGTATATCAAAAAGTTAACAGGATTCTGTGATGAAAGAATTCTGTTGTTAATTACATTTACAGATGCTGGCAGAAGCAAAGTAAACCAGGTATCTTCCGTGTGTGTCTCACATTTTCCTATTTTTTTTAAAACTTTTTATTTTGAAGTAATTTCAAACATACAGATCAGTAAAATTAATTGAAACTTCATGCAGAGAAATCCAGCATAACCCACCTACCCAGATATCCATATCTACCATTTTAACATTTTGCCATCTTTGTCATTTATTTGTTTGTTTGTTTATATATTTCACTGAACATCTTGTGTATGTGTGTATATATATATATTCTTTTGTTAAATTTGGGAAATTTTCAGCCATTTTCACTTTTAAATATTCTCTCTGCCACTTTATATCTTTTTTTCTCCTGGTGGGATTCCCACAATGTATATTGGTACACCTGGTGCTGTCCCACCGGTTCCTCAGACTCTATTCACTTTTTTTTCCCCATTCTTTCCTCTTTCTCTATCTCAGACTAGATGACTTAAATTGTCTTATCTTCAGGTTCACTAATTCTTTCTTCTGCCAGCTCCAATGGAAACTGGGGAAGTGTTGGATTCCTCTAGATTCTTGGCTATGTTGCATGAAAGAATTTAAGAACATGCCAGTTTAGACAGGCCAGTAAAAAGGATTTATTGGGAAATGGGGGAAAGGAATTGAGCTTGCTGAGAAATGGGAGAGAAAGATGGGAATACGCACCAAGATTTGATGCGGGCTCCTCTAGGCAGAAAGAGAGATTTGGCTTGTGTGGTTACTTTTTAAGCTATTAATTATTCCTTCCCTTGCTAAGGTTCAGGGGAGGGGGCCCAGCTGCTTGCTGTTTCGATTACTCCACCTGTCAGTTCCCCAGGGGGCCCAATGATGAGGCCCCTTGAGGATATCCAGGGCTTTTCCTTGAACCCTAATGAGATCTCATTCTAAATAGGGTTCTCATGGGGTCCTTCCAGCAGCCTCCTTGGTGGCATTCTATCCCTCAGGGGATTTCCTGGAGGGGTTCCAAGGCCACATGTTTCGTGGCATGTTTTTCTGCCAGGTCTTGGACTTGTCTTCCCTTTTCCTATATTAACCTGCTTCAACTCCCCCCTCAGAGTGTTTATACCCTTATTCTTAAGGGGGTGCTGAGGGACAATGGCCATTCTTCTGTAACTACTTCCTGCTGGTTAGGGAGTATAGGCCCTACTTGACAAGGTGTAAAACTCTCTTGGTACTCTGTCGCGGTTGGGGGAAGACGAATCTGGCACCGTAGGTGGAAATGGATGAAATCCCCACATGGCTAATGAGGCACTGATTCAGGACGTTAATATATTCAACATCCCTCTGCATGTGATCTAGAATAGAAAAGATATCATCATATTCATCAGGTGTATAGGTATAGTACTTAACCAGTTAATGCTCAAGTTCCTCTTTGAGCTTCAGTTAATAGATCTAAGCTCCAGTTTTGCAATAACATACATGTTATCTCTCTATGGGAACAGGCCATAATGCCAGTTGTGGTTGTTTAAGTTCTACTCACAGTACTCTGGTAATTGTTGCTCCACTTGGTGTGTTCTTCACACAGCAAGCATGCTGCAGCACAGTTGATCCTAGAGAAAGAGTGTGAAGGTAAGGCTCCAGTGTTTCACCAGCCTGGTGCATGGCGCCCTTCAGCATATGAAACAGAGCCAGTCTTAGAGGCAATGTCCATCATACATCTGGCCATATCGAGCCATCACCGGCTGCTGCCACCCCTATGTATGAAACTGTAACATACTCTCCATCCACTTCGGGAGCATGTTCAGCGATATAGTAGACACTTTTATTGTTTTAGGGGTCAGTGACCAACCTAGCCAATAACTCAAATGGAGAGGCAGCATGCAGTGTACTGATGGTCTGGTTTGAATATACAAGAGAGTTTGATGATACGGCAATCTATTTCTTTTGATTTTTATACTTTCTAAACACTTCCATTGGAATGTATAACATATCAAATGAACTTAACAATTTTAGTACTTTGCTTTTTAATTCTGTACCTTTACCATGATGATGCTAATTAAAAGGTATTTTACTTTAGCAGTACAGGAAAAACTACTTTCTCAATTATTTTATGAAAACTGAAGATTCCCAATGGAATCAAGGTTGTCTTTCCTTACCACATTTTAATATGCAGATTGAGGTACCTCTGACAGGTTTCCCTGTTATGAAGTTGCTTTTTGTTATTAATATCAATTTAGGTTTCTAATTAATAATGGCTTTCTGTGATAGCCATTTAAATGCTTCAGTTTAGAAGATGGTTTTTATAAATTCCTTATAATTAACCATAACCACATAGACTAGTTACATTATCTTAAAATAAGCTTATTAAATTATAATTAGCAACCAATGAAATTTACTTTATATAAGAGAAGACAGGTCTACATTTCCTTCTTTAACTTAATTTCATTAAACATGAACTCACAGTTTTCATCATCTTAAAGATTTAATACATATAATGTTAATTTCTTTACTTGGTATTCTGTAAACCTAGGGAGATAGCACTCAAGCTAAATAAAATTGAAACCATTATAGTTTATGCAGGGAATGTTCTTTTTCCTTCCTTTACTGGAGGCTAAAACCTCTTTTCTTTCATAAAATTCTAAAACTGTGAATAATCTTAAAAGCATACTGACTGTTAGGTTCTGGAATATATTATAATTGTTTAATTTGTTTTCATCATAATTTAGAAAAGACCTTTCCATAGCTTTCAAGGACTTTTCTTTTACTTACAGTAATTTGACAATTGGATTATTAACTACCCTTATTTTAAGGCTTGTAAGAGGTTTAATTGGGGAATTACAGGGCAAATTGATCCTTAATTCCCCAGCCTAGAAGGGTTTTGAGCTGTTACACCTAGCCCCTCCCTCAGAGCTCTTGCAAAGAGAAGGCCCTGGGGGCTGTGTAGGTCAAAGAGCTCAGGAAAATCTTTGTTTCCCAATAGTTTCTATATTCAGAATTCTATATGCCTTTTCCATCCTACTTAGCCAATTTAGGCTCTAAGAATATTCATTCACATATATAATTGCATATTTAATTTTTAATAATTTGAACAGAGCTCTTCTAAGAATTTTCATTTGTTAATTTGATATTACCACCCTGATGTATGAAGATATACACTGAGTAAATAAGCAGACACAAATAGAGAGTTAGACACAAAAACACACCTCAATAAAGTTACTTATAACTCTCATTCTTTTACAAAATAAGTTTAACTGTAAAATAACATTTAAAAGATTTCTTTGAAGGCTATTTCTAATTACTCTAATTTGTACTGTGACCATGCAGGTTTGCACAAGAATTTTGTTCCTTTTAATTATTGCCTTATAACCAAATTGTCCCCAATGCTTTAAAATACAATTTCCCTTTACTTCAGAACTTTGCTTATTTACCATTTTGACTTTGGCAGACCTTGATGAAAAACACTAATTCCAGTATATATTCGCTGAGGTCATTGAAACCTCAGGGAAACTGGTTTCTCTATGAATTGCTTCTTTTAGGAACCTCATCACTCAAGGAGGAAGGCCTTCCCCACTCCCCAGTACTCAGCGATAACAGGATTCCGGCAGTCCCTGGACTGGGAGAGTGAATGTTCAACCCCAAGCATCGAGAATTCCACCAGGCAGCAATTTAGTCCACACTTGAAGTCATGAGAGAGAAAGCAGTGTTATTTGCACCAGTGGGAGGACAGGAAACAGGAGTGTCTCAAGTTTGCTTTCCCTGAGCCATAAGGGACAGAAGTTGTCATGAAATAACCATAAGCAAAGGCAATGGGTGTGGCTAGACCTGGAGTAACCATAAACAAAGGTAAACTTAGTTTAGAACAGGGGTTCTTAACCAGGGGTCCACGGACCCCCGAGGGGTCCATGGAAATATTTCAGGGGGTCCATGAGCTTAAATTGAAAAACATCAACTTATTGTCTTTATTTTCTCTAATCTCTGATGTTGAGTGTCATAAAACTACTTGCTGCTACATTCTGAGAAAGGGTCTGTGGTTTTCACCTGACAAGGAAAGGGGTCCATGGAACCAAAAAAGGTTCTGAACCCCAGGTTTACCATCACAATAGCCAAAGTCTTAAGGGTGAGGTGAAGCTGGTGAGCTGAAGAAAGGGTGTGGCTAGACCTGGAGTAACCATAAACAAAGGTAAACTTGGCTTAGAATTATCATCACAATAGAAGGTTCTAGGCTAAATCCACCCACTTATAGCAATATTATCCTTCTGATGTTTTACAATATAAAGTCATCTATAAAATGATCTTAACTCTTAGTTACAGTTTCTAGTAAGTTTCCACTAAAAAACAATTTGGACACTTCTGTTTATTGACTAAGCACCTAAAACAACTTCATCAGTAACAATTTTGCTAAGTTTTTCTGCTTTTTCCTCAGATGAACTAATTCCACTTGTGAGAAGCCCTGCCCCTGACAAGACATAAATTGGGCCTGCTCTGGGGGCTGTATCCCATTGGGGTAGAGCCCTGCGAGGGCTTTTTTTGTTTTGGTTGGAATGTTTGGAGTGTTACAGGGGAATAAGCAGGGAGCTAGGAATAGTCAGGAACCTTTTTAATCTTAATTGATGTCACATAAGGAGGTTCCTTGTTCTACAGGAGAAAACTTTAGTAAAATGGTCCAGGTCTTAATTCCCCATTCACTCCTCTCATTAGGCACAGCGAAGGTTAGAGAGGCCTGGAGTGCAGGCTAAAACCAAGTAATTAGCTCCCATGTTAATTACGAAATCAACAGTCTTACCAGCACCTGGGGCTACTCTGGTTGATGGTCCATGCATGGCCCTGGGGCAAGGCCCCAGCAGTCCGCATGGTGAGGCAGCTTGGGGCCAGGTTCCTGCTGTCATGGAGCCTGGATTCGGCTAACCCTGGCGTGACCAGTGCCTTAATGGTGGCAGTTAAAAGGTG
This sequence comes from Tolypeutes matacus, assembly GCA_026826555.1. Lineage (NCBI taxonomy): Eukaryota > Metazoa > Chordata > Mammalia > Cingulata > Chlamyphoridae > Tolypeutes > Tolypeutes matacus. The sequence goes on along the minus strand of JAKSZT010053888.1, from coordinate 7,907,980 downwards.
AGCCTGCCCAGGCCCTGCACCCATCCCTTCTTACCTTCTCCATCTTGGTGGCATGGTCTCAATTGTGGAAAACTGAGAAGGCGGTTTCTAAAAGGGAGTTAATGGAAGTTTGGGGGCCCATGGAAAGTTTCTGCAGCTTTCTACAGATATCCGAGGCAGACTGGACTTCTTAGGAGGACTCTCATTCTGTAGAGTTAGGTTCTACCAAGAGGGTATTTTTATTGCCTCTATGAGTTTTTTTTTGTTTGTTTTTTGTTTTTTTTTTTCAAATAAGGCTAGGCCTCTAGGTGCTGCCTCTGAGTAACTTCCCTGAGCTTATTTAAAATTGACTGGTTTGAGAGTACATGTCCTTAGCCCTTTAAAGAGACATAATCACGTGGTCTCTGGCCCTCAGATCTGTTTGTCCTCTTCTCTCTTACACAGGTTTAACTGGAATTCAGGGTCCCATACAGAGCCCACTCTCAGCTATACTGTGGCCACCTGGTGTGGCAGGAAAAGATTAGCCTCTTTCTATTTAGACCATCAATAGTCAGGTTGTTCTAATGTCTGAGAAGGCACCCCAATAGGGAGTCTGCTGGAATGCTGGAAGAGCTGCCCATTATCCTAGGGGAGGATAAAATGCATTTGTCAGACTGCATGGTATCCCACTGCTAGACCTAACTGAATGGATTGCTCGCTGAGCCAGTGTGCTGGAAATCAAGGAGACCTGCTTGTGTCCCCACATTCCAGGAATCAGGAGCCTTATGTCTGTGCATCCCCAGAGCCTTAGATGTTTGGGGGCATTGGGTCCAGCCCCCAGACTGAACACCCAAGCTGGGCTGATCCTAGGATAGGGACTGGCTAGGCACCTTTCTTTTACCTACTTTATAGATGGCTGTGAGAGAGCTCACACCATAGAGACTCCCAGGGTCTGAGTTCCGCAGTTAAACTGGACATTAAAAGCCTATTTAAAAAAAACTAGAGACTAATTGTCCTGTCACTTGCCAGTAAACAGCCTCAGGGACCGCCTGAGACAATCTCAATGCCTTCTCAGGGCTGAGAAGGAGCAAAGCCTCAGGGCACTACCAAGGGCGGGACTCATGTCTCGCTGACAAATTCATTTTCAGTTTCTAAGGCATTCAAAAAGCATCTCACAGACCCAAAATGAGGACAGCAGTAGTTGGAAGATTAAAGGCACTTCTTATAAAAAGGAGTTAACTAGTGGTCTAAGGATATGATAGAATGGGTGACAGCCATTCTGTACACACAGAGAGGGCCTAGTAGACCCTCAGCAGATTCCTGCTCAACTTAGGCCACATGCCCAGTCAGGTCTCAAGGATGGTTTCACCTACCACCAGAACTTCCTTGGATCTACATGGTGTGGGAACTTGACCCTACCACCTCCGAAGAGGGAGCCAGAATTCTGGACAGACCGAGTTTATGTCCTGTAGGAGCCTATCCAGGAGCCTCTATAAAATAGCAGAACCAAAAGAGGGCACAGACAGGCTATAATTAAAAGTTTAGACTCACCAGTCCTTGCCGAGTGTCAGGGAGGGCTACCTGCCTCTAGAACTTGCCAAATGAAGCCAGGGAAGTGCTGGATTCCTCTAGGTTCTTGGCTATGTCTCACTGAAGAATTTAAAAACATTCCAGTTTAGTTAGGCCAGTAAAAAGAACTTATTGGGAAATGGGGAAAAAGAACATAGCTTGCTGAGAAATGGGAGAGAAGGATGGAAATACACACTGAGATTTGATGTGGGCTCCTCTAGGCAGAGAGAGATTTGGCTTGTGTGGTTACCTTTTAAGCTATTAATTATTCCTCCTCTTGCTAATGTTTGGGGGAAGGGCCCTAGCTGTTTGCTGTTCTGATTACTTGTCAGTTCCCCAAGGGGCCCAATGATGAGGCCCCTTGAAGATATCCAGGGCTCTTCCTTGACCCCAAATAAGATCTCATTCCAAATAGAGTTCTCATGGGGTCCTTCTAGTAGCCTCCTTGGTGGCATACTATCCTTCAGCGGGTTTCCTGGAGGGGTTCCAAAGCCATATTTCATGGCCATGTTTTTCTGCCAGGTCTCAGACTCATCTTCCCTTTTCCTAAGCTAGCCTGACTCACAATGTACTCTTGAACAACTCTAGGAAAGTTTTAATTTGTATTAGTGTGGTCTTCAGCTCTGTTTGGTTCCTTTCCATAATTTCCATCTATCTACTGATATTTTCTTTGTGGTCATCTGCCATTTTCCTGATTTCCTAAATAGCTCTTTGAACATACTTAGTTCCATTTTTTAATAAGTCTTTGTCTCGAATGTCCTGGTTTGTGACTCCTCATTCATTGATGGTTTGTAATGCATTAATCATCTTTGCCTGGGCCATCACTTCTTGCTTCTTTGTATGTTTTGTAATTTTTTTTTGAAACCTGGACATTTTGATATTTTAGCACGTTATCACTGGAATTTGGGCTCTAAGGCATATGCTTCTTAAACTTGTTGTTCAATTCCTATTTGCCAGGATATGCATCTGGCTAATTCAGGAAATTCACAGAATTGAGGTAAAAATTTAAAAGAAGAGGTAATGAAACATATCATTATTTTATGCAGTTTTAAAACTATATATGATCTGCTGAGGCTATTTTTAAAGACACTGAAGCCTATAGACCTATTAAAGCATAGATTTCTTATATCAGTCCCTGAAGGTACTGATTAGCCCCAAACTGCTCCCTATTCAAAGCAATAAAGGCTAAGAAAGATCAATAAAAGCTACATGTAATTTAATGTTCCTGAAATCTTTCTTCCAGGTGATAGAAATTTAACAGTGATTGCTAGAGAAATACATATATCTAAACTCCCTTTTTCCCCATGTTGTCACTTCCCTCTTCACCCTAGGATCTTATATATAGATTTGCTATAAGGAACACAAACTTTCAATTTATTAAGGAGAAAAATGTTGTTTTTCATCAGTGTTCGGATGATGTCCAGTAAGGTCCAACAGTTATCCATAAATAAGAAAACACTGGTTATTGAATAAATTGGTGGAGAAGAAATACGCAAAATAATTGCTGTAAAATATTATCGCTATAACTGATTAATTCTAAGTATATAGTATATATATTTATGCACATACATAAATATATGCATACATGCATGCTGCATTTTATTGACACCAAGATGTTGTTAACTGTAATACATATCATTGAGGTAATCAAGGTTTTCAGAGAGAAAATACACTTTATATAAATCATACCATTGTTTGTAAGATGCATTCAGATTTTGGGAACTATCAGAATTTAAGTGTATCTTAAAATGGAGTTTGAGGTGGAATTGATAGCTTGTAAAATAATCAGATTTGAGGTATACTAGAATGAGAGAAAAGGAGAAGTTGAAGTTAGTTCTAGGTAGATGGATGAACACCAGAGGCTAGTGGACCTGGAAAGCAAATTGAGAAGGTAGCATTCTGTGAAGTTTATTTAATAAGTTCTTAATTATATGGATCAAGTTCAAAGCTTTGTTGAATTAACTGGGGTTGCCTTTAAATGGGTCACCTTCTAATCCTGCTTTATTTGTCCCTCTGGTGTATTTACAGGTACTCAAGATGGATGGGCATCATTAGGTATCTCTTAATTATGTTGTCCCACAAATGTCTTAACTGTGAGATTTTCAGAGTAATATTTTCCTTCATGTCTACAGGGTGATATCTACTTGAAGGATTCATGACTATGCCTAAATGTTCTTAGTTCACTGAAATCTTTCTAGTAAATAAAACACATTATTCCAGAAAAAACAGGGTTTTTTACTTAAATAAGATGTATTTTTCCAGTTCTGAAAATTATGCAGGGTGATTGAAGGCAATTTTGAAAATGTTGGTATAAAAAGATAATTTATAAATCACCCATATTTGCACATCTATCTATAACTACTAAACAATTAACTGTTTACTTTTCTACTTGACATATGTATTTTTTTCATATACAATTGACATCATTTGGTACATATAGTTTTAAATATTTCCCATTTTAAATTGACACTGTGAATATGACATTAAAATATGTTTCGTCTGGGTAGGTAGAAAAACATATTCAATGGTTTGGTTTAATGAAATAATTGCTTATTTCATCCAGCTCAGATGCATCAGTGTTCTTAGACTCTCTAAGTCTCTCTAAGAGAGAGGAGAGTTTTGGAACCTATGGTTTTAAGGGAATTTTATTGTTATATGAAACACAGCAGGAAGAAAGAAGACCTGGTTATCATACTTATACTCTCTCACTGTATTTTGCAATGCTATAATACCATGAGCTCAGATGGCTCCAGATTTCTGGAAAAAAAAAAAAAAAAAACAAATTTTTGACTCTATAATTTCAAGTTATTTTTGGATATCTCATTAAACTTATATTTTCTAGAGTTTCTGATCCTTAAAGATCAGTAAGATATTCCAAATAAATAAAACTCTTTAAGTTATAAGTCTATGCCCTTGACTGAAGAAGTTGCCATAGTATCATAATTGTTTTCAATATTCCCTTTCCAAAGGTATCTGATAGCTACACTCATGCTAAAAAAAAAAAAAAAAGATAAAAAGAAAATAATAGGCAAATTGCATAGAGCTTTTAGAAATGAATTTACTTTTGAAGGTTTATAGTGTCTACCATTTGTCCCATAGTTTTAAACTCATGTTGATCAATATCAGGTGCCATATTTTAAAATATGTTTTTTTAGCTTGACCATTTAGAATTGTGCCTAGTATAAATGTGGCCAATTATATATATATATATATACATTTTTTTTTTCTAATTTGCAACTGTCATCTTGCTTTAACAGTAAGAGTTAAGATGTACCAAAGCAAAGTCAAGCTGTCACAATCAATATGTGTTGCCCACTGACCTAACGGTATATCCTAAAAGTCACTGCCTTCAACCTATGGATGAATGTGTTAATGGTCACTTTAAAAATTCATGGTTCTGGACAAATAATAGGTGCTCAGTGAATCCTTGACTGATTACCTGCTGGAAGTTTGCTATGATATGCTCCAAAATGGGGGAAAAAAATAGGGAGTCTGGGAGAGGAGAGAGAGAGGCAGGGCTCTTAGGAAAACATAGTTATGTTGGTGAGAGAACAAGAGCTGAAAAAGAAAAAGGGGACTCAAACAAGAGCCATAAAGAAATACCAGTATATAAAATTTAGCTAATTCTTGGTTTTTTTTTTTTCTAGATATAATATTTTTTTATGTATTATTTTATTGTTGTTGTTTTTTAAATTTTCTGATGTTATGGCCTAGATATATTAGGGAAATCAAGAGGTTTGCCATGCATGTGTATTTGTTGCATAATCATAATAAATTCTTTGACTCTGTCACTTCAAATATTTATTGATCAGTCATTAAGTGTTTGATGAGAAAAATTACATGGGATCTATTTTTGAGATTGAATGGTGACATAATAAAAGACATGGCTTCTCTCTCTTTTTTTCTTTTTCTTTTGTTCTGATAGTGATTCTGTGGCCATGGTTATAAATAAAAATTGCTCCTTGGATTGTATGCTACCAAAGAGCAGGAACTGAGCACTTTAGCTTGTTATTCTCAAACCTACAGAACTGCAAAGAGATGCCATTGTATTTTAAGACATTTGATTGCCTAATCAATGTTAAAAGAGGAAAATCTAATACGCAGCTTTGGTTAATTGGATTTTCCAGTTGTTCTCATGATGTGGGATCCTGATTCATCCATATCACTGGCCACTAAGGATGAATGGTCATAGCCCTCCATATGCTTTGCTTTGTAACTACCTTTAACACCAGAGAATGCAGCTATGATGTGGTCATACTGGCTTGGTCTGAAAATGTTCACAATTTATTGATTTTTAAAAAATTTAATATCTATCAATTTCATGTTTAATTTACTACCAATTGCAAAAATGATAATTTAATTAAAATAGTATTATTTTTGTTTATAATTGTGAATGAAAATATTTTACAGGATATCCATTTATCTAAAATTGCAGCTTCATTGTCTTGTCTTATTTTTACAGTACTCAATAAATCACTAATTTTTAATGTCATCTATTCAGATTATATAGTTATTGCATTTCCAGTTACAGAGCAGCATTATGGGATATTGCTAATGGAAACTTGAATCATCCAATTATCCAGAATTTCAAAATGACAAATCTATTATTTATTACAAATAATAGTACCACAGTTTAATAGAGCTGCTTTTTTTAAAACAAATGGTTAATCAACCATAATAATTCTTCCCACAGTGGAAAAGGAGACAAATGTTGACCAAGATAAGACTGTGAATTTGCAAATATACTTTCTATTCATATTTACATATAGGCTCATTTCTTACCTTGTGAACCATAACAGAAAGTAGAAACAAAATAAATGATTTTTAATTTGGCGTCTGTCTGTGCACTTTTTTTCTCCTTCAGCTTCCTTATATTTCACTGCATGATCTAGTAATTATTCTTCTCCTGAATCAAGACATGCAAGTGACATTTGCTTTGTAAGTATTATGGAGGTTAAGGTTGATGGGTCTGGGCTTTTTTCATCATTGTCTACAGTTTTATTCTTTCAGTGTTGCCACTATCCTTTTCTTCTCTGCACTTCCATCATAACCAGAGCTAATATGGAGTCAATTTCTCTACTCTTACATGGAGATAATATCTGTACTTATCCAGATAATAGGTGCAGGCACCCAGTATCTATTCCCTTGTATCTCGAAAAGTTCTTTTTAATTTAGATTGAAGTTTGAGAATAGGAAGCTATACTTGGTTGAAGCACCACTTATAGCTAAATCATTCCAACTTTTGGCTCTAATTGTATTCTACCTGCTGGATTGTTGATTCCAAATATATTTAAACAGCAGTGGCTTTATAGGATCTGGGAAAAAGTCTTTTCTATAATGAAGCAAATTATGTTCAAAGGTATATTTTGCTTTTTTATGAAGGTTCCCCAATACCTTCTTATGGCTGAGTCGTAATTCATGTATCTGTAAATATGTGTATGTGCACGTACTAACATTAGTGAGTATACATTATGTCTATGAATTATTTTATTTTACCTGTGAGGTAGCATTGCCCACAGTGGCCAATTCACTTCATTCTTTCCTATAAACTTTATTGTCTTTTAATATCTTTCTTTAAATTTTTAAAAGATAATTAGATTACATAAATGTTACATAAAAAATGTAGGGGATTCCCATATGCCACACTCCCTACCCCTCCCACATTTTCCCACATTACCAACAACCTTCATTAGTGTGGTACATTTGTTGTAATTGATGAACACATATTGGAGCATTGCCACTAAGTGTGGATTATATTTTACATTATAGTTTAAACTCTCGCCCACACAGTTTAGTAACTTACTGCAAGATGTATAATGGCCTGTGTCTGCCATTGCAACATCATTCAGGACTGTTCCAATGTCCCGAAAATGCCCCCATATTACACTATTTTTCCTTCTCCCTCTCCTCAGAATCTCTGGTGGCCACTGCCTCCACATCAATGATATAGATTCTTCCATTGCTAGAATAACAATAAGTCTATAGTAGAATAACAGTAAGTCTACTCTAGTCTATTGTTCATTCCCCAGTGCTGAAGTTTCTGGGACGGTGATGTCCACTCCGCCTCTAATAGAGAGGGGGCTTAGATCCCATGAGGCAGATGGATGGGACTATCTTGCTTGCAGTTGCAGACTCTCTCTATTCCTTGGGATGGTCATTGTTCATCTTCATCTCCTTGTCATTTGTCCTGGGTGAGTCCAATGAACTGGAGAGTATGTGCTACAACTCTGTTGAAATTCAGGGCCCAACTGGCACATGGAAAGCCCAAAGATTTAATTCTCTTGGACACACACCTGTCTACTCTAGTACTAACTCTAGGTTCAAATAGAAGGGGCAGAAGAGCCATGTATAGGGAAACCACAACTGAGTCCAACTCTGTCACTGTGGGCAGCATAAATTCCAAAGGAGGGCCCACTGGCAGGACACCAAACTCCTGAACTGTCAGCTCTGCCTATAGTGTCTGGATCCCTCTAGAGCCCTTAGGAGCCCTGCTATTTGAGGCAATATTTTCTGTGGTAGTCAATGAGATCCTGCTGAGATGTACGTAAGCGTAACCTCTGGAATGACCCCCCAACACACTTTGAGGTCTCTGAGCCTTATAAACTCATTTGTCTTTACCTTTTCCCCTTTTTTAGTCCAAGTCTTTTTCCAGTTACATTGCTAGTTGGTACTTGGTAGTAATCCCTTGGTGCCAGGGAGGCTAATCCTCAGGAGTCATGTCCCACACCAGGGGGAAGATAATGCATTTATATGCTGAATTTGGCTTTGAGAGAGATCATATTTGAGCAACAAGGAGGCTCTCAGGAGGTAAATCTTAGGCAACCTATAATACTAAGCTAAGTTTCAATTTCAAAAGAAAAGGTTCATAAGTACAGTCATCAATATCAAGGGCCCATCATGGTCCATCCTCCTTCACTAGTCACTGCCCCTGTATTCGGTGGATTCTTGCTGTCCCATTAGAAAATGTGACAAAATGCCCAAGGATGGGAATTCTATATTCTTTCAGTTATTATGTGGATCTCCACCCACCATGACAATATCCCATGAACATTTGAACTCATTTATATGCCTTATAGGTATGCCCCAGGTGAACCTCCTCCTTTGTATCCTCCGTCACTGACACCCCACACCAATGATCCCCCCCTGCCACAGTTGTAACCCTTCTGTATTCCAAAACTTCTTCAAAAATGAAGCCAACAAAAATAACCATGGGAGGTGTGGGAGGTGGGAATCCCAGTGGGTTCCGTGTAATATTTTGGGTAATCTAAGCACCTCTTAAAATATATATATATATATAACATTTTTGTAAGCAAATTCACATATATGCATATATATTTATATATCATTTTACAAATATTGGTATGTATTGTGAAAATTTTGATTTTTACCCTCAATAAAAAATAAATAAATAAAAAAATAATAACCAAATAAAATCAATAAGCAAATGAAATGATAATGATAGCTTAAAAAATAAAATACAAATAATTTTTAAAAATTTGAAATAATAAATTTTTTTTTAAATTTTAAAAATTTTGGCATTATGTCTTTCATCACTGTAAGATCTCTTGTCTTGTATGAACAATGATATTTTCTTCTGTTGATTCCCCCAGTGTCTATTTTTTCATTTTATCTTCAAAGAAGTTTTAGGTTATAGTAAAGTCATGTACAGAATATAGGGGATTCCCATATACCCAAATCCTCCCCCTTTTCCCCTTTCCCCTATTAATAACATTTTGCATGTTGATGATACTTTTGTTACATTTGATGTACAAATATTGAAGCGTTGCTACTAACCATGGTCATTGATTTACGTTGTGGTTTATATTTTGGACCATACACTTTTATAAATTTTGATGAAATTTAACATGGCCTGTGTCATCATTGCAAGACCATGTAGAAAAATTCCAGCACCCAAAAATGCCCCATGTTCCAGCTATTCTATTTCTCCCTCTCCCTCCCCTTGGGGCCCATGGCAACTACCAAACTTCACTCCTTGAAGAACAAGACTCATAGTTACTTGCAACAACATTGAGGGCTTGACATACTGGCCTGTCCTCCCCTATTAGGCACTGCCTATGCTCTCGAGAGACTTCTGCCCCTCTATTTGAGAACACAGCAGAACTCCCCAGGATGGGAGTCCAATACCTTCCCATTCATTGTGTGGGTCTTCACAATGCACTATGAGAAGATGAACAGTCACACTCTCCCTAGAAGCCTGCCCCAGGTGTGCCCTGTCCCACATGCCCCCATATCCAACACCCTAAACCAGTAACCCTCCCCTGCCATATTTGCCAAAAGAACATTTCCAATGTTGTAGTTTCAACCACATACCTGCAAATCCCCAGAGTTCATCTGCTCCCTCCCCCAATACACCCCCCAGTTCCATGGATAGTGCAACCCATCCCCCCACCCTATCCCTGTCACAGACCAGCACCATCCAACCCAACAACATCACTGCACCACTGTCATGCCCACCCACTGCACAACTGCACCTTTCCACCTTATCATAGATTTTGCCCATGTGGGCGTTGGCTCACAACCCTCTACTCCCTTTCTGGCTCCTGTAAAGCTGCCTTCCAGACTCTAGCTCTGTAAGCCTGCTCAATTTGCATAATTCATATCAGTGAGGTCATGTACAATTTGTCCTTCAGTGCCTGGCTTGCTTCACTCAACATAAGGTCTTCAAGGTTCAGCCATGTTATCCAATGTGTTAATACTGCATTCATTCTTATAGCTGAGTAATATTCCATTGTATGTATATACCAGAATTTGCTTATCCATACATCTCTTGATGGACATTTGGGTTGTTTCCAACTTTTGGCAATAGTGAATAATGCCACTATGAACTTTGGTGTGCATATATATATGTTTGGATCCCTGCTTTCAATTCTTCTGCATATATACCCAGCAGTGGGATTGCTAGATCATATGGCAGTTCTATAGTTAGCTTTCTGAGGAACCACCAGGCTGTCCTCCACAATGGCTCTTCCATTCTACATTCCCACGAGCAGTGGTTAAGGGTTCCCATTCCTCCACATCCTCTCCAACACTTGTAGTCCTCTGTTTTTTTTAATAACTGCCAGTCTAATGGGTTTAAGATGATATTTCACTGTAGTTTTGATCAAATTACTCTTTAATGTGTGTTTATGAACTATCATTTTTTATCCCCTCTGTATTTTAAGAAGGCAAGCAGAGTTTAGTGAAAATGACTAATGGGATAGTGGGGAAAAGTATGAGGCAATAAAAATTAAATAGAGAGCCAATGATTCCCCTTCAGAGCTACTATTTTAAAATAGTTATGAATAAAAGGCTACATTATTAAATATTTATTTCAATTAAATTTTGTATTAGAGCTATTTACCCTTTTTGCTTTCCAAGTCACATGTTATCTAGGCTGAGCTTCAGCAGGCTTTACAAATTTAAGAGGATTTTTAGGTTACAGAACTTTTGCATTGAAGTAGGAGTCAGAGTTCATGTGCTCTTGAAACATTATGCAGTTTTTACCATAAGCAAAAAGGACAATCATTAACAAAAATATACTATGTCTTCATCCTCTTCTGTGAGAACTCCTTCATCTTCCTACTCTCTCATGACAACACTGTGTCCTCAGCAGCACTATTTTCTCTCACACTTTTCATTTCACAGGACTTGAGGTGGTGGTAGGTGCCTGCCTTTTTCTTCACTGTCATTGCCTCTTCAAGTCTATTTTCTCTCCCTCTTCCACAAAAGCATGCAGATGTAGGTTACATATCATCTTTTTAAACCACCCACTATCCTTCCTTGTTAACTGCAGATCACACTGCCTTTTAGGTCCGTGAAATGTTTAGTTCCTGGATCACTATCATTTTCTCCAGTGCTACTTTTGTCACAATTATTGGTGATTTCAACATGCAGGTAGATTATCCATATAATTGTCTGGTCTCAAAGGTCACTGACCTCCTCTCTTCCAGTGATCCTGCCCTTAATTCTAACTCAGACACTCACTCCTTGGCCATATCCTGTAACCACTCCATAACTTCTCCATCTACAAGGCTACCTTTACATCTTGTTCTTTCTAGTGCTCTATCTTTCAAAAGACTTTAGCCTCACCAGAAATCCTGATTCTATCATGTTGTAACTTTTCCCAAGTTCTTCTTGTTTTCACTTTCCAGGAAAGATGTCAAATTTATATAGCCTATTTCCAACTCATTCAGAAGACTTACAATTTTTTCATGATTTCTTAAACATCTATCATCTTTTCTTCCATCCTCCCTCTGACCTGAACAATTCAGTTCTTCCCTTACTGAGAAATCAAAATAATCACAAACTTCTACCAGTTTCCATCATTATACTGAAGCACCCATCTGTGATTAAACTCTGCCTACTACTGATGACTGTTTATTCTCTTATGAAATATCACCCTTTCTAAATTTCTGCTAGAACCCGTCACATCATGCCCACTCAAGGACACTGCTCTAGCAATTCAATATTGTCCATTCCTCCATTGCAATTGACAAATATAATTCAATACAGTTGATATATTCATGGATAATTTAAAAAAAATCAACATCAGTTTACCTGCAATTAAGGATGATATATGAAGGATATCATGTATTTCTAAGTTAGAAGAAGTTGAATGTTATAAAGAGGAGAATATATGTTATATAATTAAGTTCTGAATTATGTGTTATAAACTTACATTTTTAGGGTATCAACGATGTGAAAACTATTCAGGCAAGTCTTCAAGAAGGTAAGATTTTAGTTGCACCTTTATGGATGGAGAGATTTGGATATGTGAAGAGAATTAAATCAGCCTTTCCAGATAGAAGACACAGTATGGCATATGTTTGGAGGTGTGAATGAGAATGGTTTAATCAGGAAGTAGAAAGAAACCTGACTAACTAAAATAGAGGCTTCATAAAAGATTTCTCAAAGAGTGACATTAAAGGAAGCTTGGATCCTGCTTGAGGACGGTCTTGACTTCCAGGCTAAATTGAATATGATATGATAAGGGAACACTCATCCAAGTAAAAATATCTAATAATTAATTTTCTGAGTTTTGAATTGAGGTGGATAATAGCATACACTTAGGTTTATGTCTCCTTTCATTTTATACATAGCACTTTCAAAACTGAGTTCCACTTTGGAAAAAGACACATTGGCAACATCAGAGCAGAAGGTTTGGTGAACAGTGGGAAGGAGCTTGAGCACATCCAATGACCTAAGTGACCCTCGAGGGACAGACCTGATCAACAAAGGAGCATGTCCCAGTGACAAGGTCCAGAGCAGAAGTTTAGTTACATTTCTGCCTACCTGGGCTTCCAGATCCCAGGAGGAGACAGCTGGCCTCATCAAAAGGGATTAGGTCTTTTAAATGAGGAAGTCATGATAGTTATTCCATGTGATGGCAGCAGGGAGGCCTGAGGGTAATTAAGAACATGGCAAACCAGATCCCTAAGTCTCCTTCTTCATCCTATCATTAGCATACAAATCTCACAGCCTAGAACTATTAGAACTTTGTCTACAGACAGAAATGTTCCATGATGTATGTGGCTATCGAGCACTTGAAGTGGGACCAGTGTAACCAAGCAATTAAACATTTTATTTTTATTTTATATTACTTTATTATTTCCATCATTTCCATTTAAATTGGCTATTAATTAAATTGGCTATTGGCAGCTGAATTTTATGAAGTAACTATAGAGTTAAACTTAGCTAATGTTTATTGAGCACATACCATGTGCCTTGCCTAATATAAAAACTTTACATGTATTAGCTCATTTAAAGCCCAAAAGACTCATAAGAGGTAGTTGTATTAGTTTCCTAGGACTGCCAAAACAAAGTACCTCAAACGAGGTGGCTTAAAACAACAAAAATGCATTGCCTCACAGTTCTGAGGGCTAGAAGCCCAAACTCAAGCTGTCAGCAGGGCCATCCTCCCTCCAGAATCCTTTCTTGTCTCTTCTAGCTTCCAGTGGTTCTCTGGTGCAATCCTGTGTATGCCTTGACTTTACAGCTACAACACTTCTATCTCAGCCTCATTTGTCACATAGGATTTTCCCTAGGTCTGTCTCTTCTCTTCTTATGAGGGCACAAGTCATTTTGGATTAGGAAACCACCCTATTTCAGGATGACCTCATCATAACTAAATCCATCAGCAATGACCCAGTAGCCAAATAAGGTTGCATTCTGATGTACAGAGGGTTGGGGCTTCAACATAACTTCTGAGGGGACACAATTAAATCCATAACAGTAGTTATTATTATTTATCCCATTACATAAGTGAGGAAACTGAGGCAAAATGAGGTTTTACATAGAGAGGAAATGGCAGAGTAGGGATCTAAACCTAGGCTGTTATATTTGTAAACCTTGAACAACTAAGTGTATCTTCTCATCTTGAAACTATTGGTTAATCTTGGTCTTCCCCGATGCTGTCATTTATTCATGCATGCTATTAGCATGTCTGTTTTTCCATGAAATATGATCATGATTCCTCTTGAGCCTTTATGTACTGCTCCTTTACCATTAAAAGAGCACAGGCTTGCTTAATAAATGAATGGCTGGATAGCTTCCTATCATGCCACCTGAAACTTTGATTCTGAAACATTAGTGTGCACCAGAATCACCTGGAATACAGATAATTGTTTTTGATATGAGGTTCTGAGTGGGGCCTGATAATCTACATTTTTAACAAGTCTCCAGCCCACGCAGATACTCCTTGCTGGCCTGGGGACCACACTTTGAGAACCTCTGCTCTAAGCCACTTTGCAGATCTCTGGCCAGACTCATTGGCTTTTTATCAATACTCCTCAGATTTCCTCAGTGAATGATATATTCATTCATCATTACTTTTTTTGTCTTGTATGTTGCACAAATAGTAAATTCTTGTGTTGTTAAGAATTGAAAACCCAACTAAAAATAATAAAGAAAGGAAGGGAAGAAAGGAAGAAAGCAAAAAATGGGAAGAGGGAAATAGAAGGGTGGGAAGCCATAAAAAAAAACAACAAAAGAATAGAAAACAGGAATTTGGTTTATATAACTGAAATGCCAGATGAAGATGACATCAAATCTTCTAAGATTGTACTTTGAGTTGGCACCTGGTGCCCCTAAGGACAAATCTGACCATGGAGCCATTCTTATAAGAATAATACTTGAAAAAATCAAGTTTGAATGCAATTGAAGTATATCACCTTCATTTTCCACAGATCCCACCACTCCATTTTGTTTTACAGGTATTGCTTTATTCATATTTATTACCTCTCTGTCTGTTGGAGGCATTTGAATTGGCTACTCCAGATTTAAGACAACAAAAAGTTGACATCAGGACTTGGTTACTCCCTATCTCTTGGTTTTCTCTTCCTTGGAGTAAGTCTTATTTTCACACAGACTATCCCAACATGCCGACAATGATGGCCTTTTTCAACTTCAGGCTTACATGATTTTGGTTCCTGCAATCTCAGTGAAAAAAACATCACTTTTACAATTGTCTTTGCAAAATTCTGTGATTAATTCTAATTGGCCCAGCTTTAGTTAAGTGCTCACCTCTCTACCAAGGATGGCTGGGGTTGGGGAACAGGAATAGTCCCTAGAAGGAGAGTGTGGGAATGCTGGCTACTCAAAGTAGAATCAAGAAGCTGTTACCCATGAAAGGGGAGTAGGACTCTGGGCAAGCAACAGTACTAGGTATCCATTCCACAGGATATGATCAAAAAACATATGATTTTGACAGTTGTTTTTTAATCTGAAATACAATGGCCATATATTTATCTCATCAAACAAACTTATGCATCTGTCTTAGTTTGTCAGGGTTACTATAATAAATAGCACAAATGGGTTGCTGTAAACAACAGGAATTTTTTGGCTCATAGATTTGGGAGCTAGAAGTTCAAAATCAAGGTGCTGGCTAGGTCGTGCTTTCTCGAAAGTCTGTAGAGTCATGGTGCTGGGCTTACTGGGAATTCTCTGTGTTCCTTGGTTTCTAGGTGCCCTTTTTTACTCCATTGCATGACAGTCTGTCTTCTTGTGTTTCATCCTGGCTTCTTCTGACTAACAGCATCTCGATTTCTTCTGCTTATAAGGTCTCCAGTCATGTTGGATTAAGGCCCACCTTGATTCAGTTTGGCCTTTACATCTTTAAAGGTCCTATTTACCAATGAGTTCACACCAACAGGACCAGGGGTTAGGGCTTGAAATTGTTTTTGTGGGGGACATGATTCAATCTACCACACCGTGTTCATTGGTCATCTCAAAAACCTCATACATGAAAACTTTCATAATCCCTTCCCTAAATTAATATTTCTCTCTCCTTTAACTCCCTTGATATTTTATTAAAATATCTCTCCTTTTCAGCAGATACAAAAATAATTTTCTGTTTGTGTATTTACTTTTCTACTAGTTCATGAGATATTGGTAAATGGAAACAGTTTTCATGCATTACTGCATCATATAGGCATGATGAGTGAATTAAATGTTTGCCCTCATTTTTGTAGAATGCTCATCTTTAGTGTGTAAATCTAGTACTTAGGATCAATCTTCATGCCTGTTTTTGCTTTCTGTGAATTATTATTATTCACTTGTCTTTTAGAATGCCAAAGCAGATGAAATATTTTTAAAGCATGTAACTGCATTTATATTAAAATATAAAAAATAATCTACAGAATAGGAACTAGCTTTTTTTATGTGTTCTAGCTAATGATGGGTAGAAACAGAGATGGGTGATCCCACCTGGAATAGAAAGCACTTACTGGCATCCTGCCTTGGCCTAGTAGATGATCAGGTACTATTACATTTTACTTGACAATCAATAGTGACAAAGTCATGCTAAGAGCTGTACTGGTTATTACTTTTCATGATTTTTCCATTTCCATTCTTCTGTGATGATAGAACATCTTAAAGTTATAAACCAGAATTACATTAGTTTTATCCTCCACAAGATACCCTTGTCTGAGTTATGTTTTAAATCCATGTCCTCAGCCAAACTATAATTTGATATAAGTAGAAGCTTAGTGAGAACAATATTTTTCACCTAAAAGCTAGCTTGTTACTCCCTATCCTTTGTGTATAATAAATCACATTTAGATATTAGTAGGGGTGGGAGAAATGGTCTCACTGAATAAGCTGTATAGATATTTCATTTGAAAAATAAAATGTTCCCATCACAGTTGCTAAAATTTAGGTAATTAAACTTAATGCATAATTAAAATTACCAAGTTAGTCTGTTTTATGTATAAAATCTTCTGCTTTATCACTTTTTCATCTATTTAAGGACCTAATTCTCATTTTCTCCTGAAAATTACCTTAAATATACTTCATCTCCTTCTTCCTTCAATAGACTGAAGAATGCAAGAGAAGTATGGAAAACAGGAGGGTTTGTAAGTAGCAAGACATTTCTGTTCCCTTCCCTCCTTCTTGGAAAATACAAGAGAGGCCCCAAGTGAAGTTTATTAAAATATAAAAACTTTGCAGCCATAAAAGTTGGTTTTACTTTAAGATCTGTGATTCATAAGTTGACACAGTTGCAAAAGTTAACGGCTCAATAGTTTTCATTTTAATCACTGGAAAACAGAATCTGGGAGACTATTGGTTGCAAGCTTCAGCCACCACTTCCCACTTACTATCACAAGTAAATTTCCTTGGATTAAGTTGGAATGTCAGAAGAAAACTGGAATACTAAAACTCTTTTTGCTGAAATTAGTTAAAATAAAATATGAGAATGATGAACTGCAGCAAAATGACTACTAGACATCAATCTGCCCCTAGATCTTTCTTTTGCATAATCTAAAATGTTGCTATGGTTTCAAATATGGTATCTTTATTTTGGCATCAAGAATTATGCAAAATATATGTATATAGATTGGAAAGTTAACAAATGACTAAATTACTCAGTGATTGAAAATTGTGAATTCAAAATGCACATTATATTTTTTTCATCATTTGAGAAGTTGTTGACAATTCTCTTGGTGTAAATTAATGGACAATCCATTATCCATTACCAGATACAGGTAGAAACATTAAAGATATGATATGTGCAGTGGATTTTATGGGTTCAGTTATTGAAGTATTGCCTTCCTTTCCAAGAAATTTATTCAAACACTGTGCTTTTTTATTCCATTCCACCATATCCTATCTACAATGGGTTAATGAAAAGAACACTTGGGAACAAATGCCATCTTTTTCACTGCCTAGTACTGAGTAGGACCAGGATACTCTCTTGACTTTAGTAACTGACCTCCAAAATGAGGCAGAAGAAGCAGCTTACTCTTAGATTCCTACACAACTCTAAAACAGTATTTGTTTTTATATTTTTCTTTTATTATTCAAATAGTGCGCATTCATTGTAGAAAAATATAGAAAATACAAAAAAATAAATAAGGCTTTTAAAAAGGGAGAGATGTTTGTAATTCCATTTTCTTCCATCTCTAGTTCCATTCCATTATATTGCATTCCATTCTGTGATATAAAATGTTTTGATTCTATGAATATCCTTCTAGCTTGACTCCCAACCATCTAGCATTCAAAAATGAATTCATTTCTGCCAACCAGAACCTCATCTCTAGCCATTAATAATATTTTTAATAATATTGAGATAAGATTTAATTTATGGCAGCTCAACCTGAAACTCTCAGCTTCTTTCTTACACTGAATACTATTTCTACAGTTATGCCAAAGCTTGTAGTGACCACTGCTGTATGTGATTGTTGTCAATGCTACATGATTTAACTGAGCAAAAATCATTGGAAATTAAGCCACTGGGGAAACTGGCCCTTTACCAGCGTTTCTTATTCAAAAATATCAGGAAGTATTTGACCTTACTGAATCGGAAATGGATAAAATAATGAAGATATATGGCTTTAGTTTCCTGGGAACAGTGAAGAATGCCTGTGATTATTTCAGGGGCATTGGCAAATAAAATAACAATTTTGTTCTAAACGTCTTGAAGTTTAATGAAACTTCCTGAATGCCATGGATTCAATGATAACACAAGAGCTTGAGAGAAAAAAAATGTTTTGCTTTTGGTTTATTTCTACATCCTGTAAGACTCAAGAAGTTAAAATGTTTTAGCCAGTCTAGCCTAAGAAGAAAACAACCAACCAACTTTCATAAAAGTTTATTTCCTTTATGTAGTGGATTTGAATTTTATACAAAAAAAAAAAAATCAATTACAGGAAAAACATAATAAAATAATACCTGTCAGGAAGTTCAATATAACTTGTGAATATGCATTTATACTCTGTAGAGGAAAGCTTGGTCTTGCCATTTATGATAACCTAGTCATTTTTGGCATAAAATCTAATCAATTTTGGATTAACACAGTTCAGTATTCTGCCTGATTCTCTCATTATCTCTTTGAGGGGCTTCTGGATTCAAGGAAATTTTTCTAAAAATTTTAGGTGTGGGTATAAGGTTTACAATTGAGTCCTGGTTGTTTTTTCTCCTCATTGACTTCCACCTAATTGAGACCCATCAAGTCATGATTGGCTTCCTTGGTCGGGCTGCATCCACTATTTAGGTGCAAATTCTCGTCAAGAACTTCTGTTGTCAGATCCATATGCATCACTTCTTCTTGTGTCCAGCTTCAGTGCCCCTCAACCAGTTCACGACTCTCCTAAAGATCTCAGATCTCAGCTCCCCACCCCACCCCTGCACCCCACATTACACTGATTTGGATGGAATAGTAGTGGGGCTGTCTGTGTTCAAGTCCTATCCAGGAACTTTCCTCAGATAATGATTCTCCACATGGATGCTATGATATAAATTGCAATTTTTCTGTGGGACTTGCAGTATCCTGGGAGAATCCTGGACCAGTCTTCTGCTCCATGATTACCCCAAAACTTATGGAGGTATATACTCGAGGTCATTTGTTCTGCCCACTTCCACAGAGGGCTTTGACAGTGAGAGGGGCCCAGAAATCATCATGTCCTGTTTGCTTTTTCTCCTTTACCTACTCACTGGTCAGTTTTATCTCCTTTTAGATGAAAAAACCACTCTTACATTAGAATAGATTTCTCCCACCCTAGGTTTTTGATGTGATTACCATGCTTTGAGTTTTAGAGGATGCAGAAATAAATCAAAAGCAAAACACTTTTTTTCTCTCAAGTTCTTGTGTTATCATTGAAATCCATGGCATTCAGGAATTTTTATCTCCTACACTAAACACCCAGGTCATTTTAAGGCTGGAAAAGCCAAGTGTATGGTTATTGTTCTCACTTAATACTCTCTTCCTGAAGATAGTGTATGTACTAAGAAGTAGATATGGGAAGGGGAAAATTAATGGGAAAAACTACCTAGTGGGATATCAAAACATTATGCTGCTACAGTTAAATTTACATACTCAATAAGTGTTTGTGAAATTATATCTTTGTGTTTTAATTTCATTTATTTCCATAAAGAATTTAGATTTTATAGTCCTTATTTTCAAGAACAGAAACCCTATTTATTATATATTGCCTAAAGGAAGTAAGTGAAATTTTTTTTTTTTTTTAAGATTTTATTTATTTATTCATTTATCCCCCCCTTGCTGCTTGTGCTCGCTGGTCAGCTAACCACGCCGTGCGGGCGGGCTTGCCTTCACCAGGAGGCCCCGGGAACCGAACCCAGGGCCTCCCATATGGTAAACGGGAGCCCTACTGATTGAGCCACAGCCGCTTCCCGAAGTAAGTGAAATTAATTAGACCATACATTAGGGGATGCCTATTTTCTAATTATAACAAATCTCATCATTTATAGTGTTCATTTTGTCTCAATACTATTTTTCATTTTATATACAATGTAATAGAAATTATATTAAAAATTCTATTCTTCCCTCTGCTTCCCCTCAGAACCTATGGTAATTACTAAGTTTCAATTGTTGAAGAATACAATTCATAGTTATTTGCAATAATATTGAGGGCTTGACATATTGGTCTGTTTTCTTTTATTAGGCACTACCTATGTTTTCAAGGGATTCTTGTCCCTCTACTTGAGAACATAGCAGGACTCCCCATGATGGGAGTTTGATATTTTCTTGATTATTGTGTGGGTCTCCAGCCACTCATATAACACACTGTGACAAAATGAATACATGCATATTCCATAGAAGCCTTAGAAGACACCTTTCCATAGAAGATATCTTATATCTTTAAATCTCCATAGCACTTACCAAAATCCTCAGCATATTAAGTGAATACAAATATATATTTGAATGATTCTAGAATGCAATGCTTTTCAATTAAACAAAATTGAACAAAAAATTATTGTATTGTTCAACAACAAACATTCATGATTAAAATAATCCCTAAGCAAACTAAGAATAGAATAGAAATTTCTTTTCCTGAGAAATGTTATTTATTTAAAATCTACAGTTATATATCTGACTTAATTGCAATATGTTAAAATTATTAAATCAGGAATAATTCAAGGATGCCTGTCATACCATATCTATTCAATGGTTTTGACAGGTTCTATCCAGCACAATAAGATAAGAAAAAGTAATAAATTATGTGTAGATTGGAAAGCAATAAAACTAATACTGTTTTCCTTTGATAGGATGGGTTATATGAAGTACTCATATTATCTACACACCTATTATTTGAATAAATTAGATAGCTTAGCAAGATTCCAGGCAAGCTCAATATATAAAGGTTAATTGTTTTTCATTATCCTAATCACACTATGGTTTCTGCTAGTATGATATCATTAGAAATGAAGTTATAAAATGAAATAGACAAAAAATTGCTATAGCTTCAGAAAGTATAAGATCCTTAGGACCATATCTAATAAATCTTTAAGATGGCTATGTTGGAAATTATAAATTTCTATTTAAACAAATTGAAGAACATTGACAAAAATAAAGAGATATATCAGTTTCATGGGTAAGAAGATTTAATATTGTAAAGATGCTAATTGACCACAAATTAAGATATAGATTCAATGTAATTCCAATCAAAATCCCAAAATAAATTTTATGAAATAGGACAGGCTGTTCTTCAATTTACATGGAAGAACAAATGGCCAGAATATTTTAGAAACTCCAAGGCAGAACAACATGGACAACTTGCATTGTTAAATAGGCACTTCCTGTAAAGTGTCTTCCTGCAGGGGACAAACAGCCTGATGAGATAGACTACAGAACCCAAATCCAGATAATATGGTATGTGAAAGAGGTAATGTTACAGATCGGTGAATAATATTGGGCTAGTCATTAAATGGTGTTGGGACAAATAGTTTAACCTTATAGGAGAAAAAAAATGAAAACAAAACCTGAAAATAGAACCTTACCTTGGACCATGTATATGAATCAATTCCAGGTGGATCAAATGCTTAAGTATGAAAGGCCAATGCATTTAGGGCAATATCTTTATGATTTGGGATAATCTCCTTTTATAAGAAAGAAAATATGTAGATCATTAAGGGAAAAATAGCTAAACTTTTCAGTATTAAAATTGAGAATTCCTGTTCATTAAAAGACACTGATGATGGCAATACCAGCGGATAGATGCATTGTCTTAATTTCCAGGGCTGCTGTAACAAAGTACCATGTACTAATTTGCTTAAATGACAGAAATTTATTGTCTCATAGTTCTGGAGGCTAGAAGTCCAGAATCAAGGTGTTGGCAGGGCCATGCTTCCTCTGAAGTCTGTGGTGTACTGGTGGTGGCTTCTCAGCAATCCATAACTCAGTCTTTGCCTCCATCCCATGCCTTCTACTCCCACTATATCCAAATTTCCTCTGCTTGTAAGACTCCATTCATATTGGATTAAGTCTCATCCTGATTCAGTTTGACTTTACCTTAACTAATAGCATTTTACAAAATACTGTTTACCGAGGGTTTGCATCCACAGGACTGGGGGTTAGGACTTGAACATGTCTTTGCAGGGGACGTGACTCATCTGTGACACACACGCATCAATGTAATAGAATAGACCAAGGAAAGATGCACACAAAGATGCTCAGCAGATTTATGACAAAAATACAAAAACAATTAAATGTAAGGAGGATAGCCCTTTCAACAAACAATGCTGGAGTATCCATGCATCCAGAGTCAAAAAATAATTAAAAATTAAAAAGGAACCTTGACCTAGACCTATCACCTTTTAGAAAAATTAACTCAAACCGATAATGGAATTAAATATAAAACTGTTTAAAAATTAGAATAATATATAAGAAGACATCTGTGGGCTCTAGGACTAGGCCAAGAGTTCTTACACTGGACATCAAAAACACAGTCCATAAAGAGAAAAATGGATAAATTGTACCTCATCACAATTAAAACTTTTCTCTGTAAAAACCCATGTGAAAAGAATGAAAAGACACACTATACACTGGGAGAACATATTTGCAGACCACATATCCAACAAAGGACTATGTAAAGAATTTCAGTATTCAACAGTAAAAATCAGCAACAATATGCGATCCAATTAGAAAATGGGCAAGTACAGGCACAGACAATACACCAAAGCATGTATATACAGGCCAGATGAGCATGTGAAGATGTTCAAAATCATTAACTATGAGGGAGAAACAAATTAAAGCTACACCAAATGTAAGCTGTGGACTATAAATAGAAGTAATATTATGACAATGTTCTTTCATTATTTGTAACAAATGTGTCACAACAATGTAAGGTGTTGGTGGTTGGGTGATGTATGGGAATCCTATATTGTATGCATGATTGTTCTTTGAAATATTGAAATTAAAAAAGACAGAAATAGAAAAAGAAAAACAAAAAAATTAGTTTCCAGAATATATCAAAAAATCTAACAAATCAATTAGAAATTGACAATGGTAGGTAAAAGAATGTATAGGCATTTTTCAGAAGAAGAGAGACAAATAGGCCATAAGTTTATCAAAGTGTATTAATTATTTTTAAATTAAGTAAATGCAAATAAAATTACAATCAGATATTTTTTACTCTCCAGATTGCAACATTAAAAAAGATTAGACAATCTGAATGGTTGGTGAGGATTTGGAACAACAGAAATCAAGTACTACTGGCATGAGTACAAGGTGGTACAACCACTTAAGAAAACAGTTTGACACATACACTCTTACAGCAATTCTACTCCCCAATATATACCCTGCAATATCTCTGCTTATATATACAAGGAGACATGTGCAGGGATGTTTATAGAACATTGCAAATAGATGTTCATATTAGAATGAATAAATAAACTGACTTATAGTCACACAATGGAATACTATTCTGCAGTAAAAAAATTTAAAAAATAACATTTACATGAATCTCACAAGCAAAATATTGAGCAAAAAAGTACAAACCCCCAAAAAATACATACCATAAGAGTCTACCTATTAAAAGGTAATAAACTTGCAAAACTAAATGTAAGCTATTTTGTAATACAAGAACAAGTGAAAAGAAAACTAATAAGAAAAGCCAGAAGGTTATTAATAGTAAAATGTAAGAATGTGCTTTGGCGAAAATAGAGATGCAACTGGGGAGGGGTTAAAGTGGGGGTTCAGGGGTATTGGTTAATGTTTTATCTCTTGGGTAATGAATACAGGGCTATTCGATTTATTACCATTTATATATGTGTTTCTGTTATGAATGGTGTATTTCATAATAAAATGTATCATAGAAATACCCTTCATGATTTTGTAGAATTGTCATAGCACTTGGCAATTCTCTTTGGCTAAATTTTAAATAGGGTTTTCTCAAACTTAGCACTGCTGACGTTTTGGGCTGTGAGGTAGATTGAATTACGTTCCCCACTTTAGACATGTTCTTAATTTTAATCCACATTTCTCTGGATGTGAACCTGTTGTAAAGAGGACCTTTTGAAGATATTGCTTTCAGTTAAGACGTGGCCAGCCAGCTGAAACAGGGTGGGCCTTAATTCAGATTACTGGAGGCTTTATAAAGAGGAAGCCACAAGGAGGAGCCAGAAACAGGGAGTCAGCAAGTATCCAGAAGAGAAAAGAGGGAACAAGGCCATGTGGCTGGAAGCAGGAGATTCTAGCACAGGAACTGGGGGATTGCTGAATTCAGCCCAGAATGCTACTATCCCTGGGAGAAGCATAGTCTTGCCAACATGCCTTGATTTGGACTTCTGGCCTGGAGAACCATGAGCCAATAAATTCTCATTGTTTAAGCCAGTTCATTATGTGGTAATCGTTTTAGCCTTCTGGCAAAGTAAGACAGGCTGGATATTCTTGTTGTGTGAAGGGCTGTCCTGTGCAGTGTATTATAGTTAGCAGCAACTTTACTCCCTAAATGCCACTAGGACCCCCTCCCCTAGTCCTGAAAACCAAAAGTATATCCAGGCATTGCCAAATGTCCCCTGCAGGGCAAAATCACCACTGGTTGAGAACCTAAAGCCTTCTATTCTCTGGCAGTACTTTTATTTGAACAGATTTCAGTACATTTGTACTTCATGATGTGATGGATGCTTATTAGCACAGGATGGGGTATATTGGGGGTTTTTAGAAAACATTTTCTCTAACCTTTTCCATCACATTGTTTGTTCATTCAGGATACACTGAAACGTGTGACATTCCAATCCATCATTATGAGTGTTCAGGTCATCCTCACTAACCTAACAGCAAACAACAGCAACACTGCACAGAGGAGTGGCTGCAGTTTCCCTTATGACCTGGACTTGTTATGGGTCACTTCAAGAAAATAATCTCCACCATCCATGAGCAAGTTGCAAATATGGAAAGGAAGGATAAAAATCCACACAGAATAATGAGATCCAATTTCTGTCTAGAGCAAAAGAGATAAAAAGACTAAAATAAATGCTCCGATGAGAGGTTTACTTTTCCGGTAAGGTTTTCAAAAACCTTGAGAGTTGATTATATAACCTTATATATTTTGAGATTTAATTAGGTAATAACTGGGAAAGAAAAACAGCAAAAAAACTAAGCTTCTCAAAGAAAGATGCTATCAGAGTGACTTTTTTTTTATTAACTCTGGTAATTTTGAAGCATCTTTAGCTGATGCATTCTTGCTGTTGAAACTTGTTCATTTTGCCTCCAAAAGCTAGTTCTTTTCCTCGTTCAGTTTAATTGGCCATTACTTGCACTAATAAAGCTGTGAGGAGGAAGATATTTTGAAGTAATGGAATACTTAAATCTCAGTTGTGTTTCTTTTTCATCTAAAGGGCCAATGGGTATTTACATGTATAAAAAGTCCCTCTTCTACCTTAGAATAAAACCCCAGAGCCCTATAATATCTACTCTGGAAATGGCATTTCCACTCTGTTGTTTCTCCTGCAGCTGCCCAATATGTTAGTTAAGGTTACAATATTTGATATAGACATTCTATATTCATTCTTCCTCTATTCTAAATTTGACTCTCTAAGTTTTCTTCTACATGTGTATATTTGAATAAAGGCCTTCATTGTTTCTTCAATTAAGTCCTTTAAACATTCAGGAAATCTCTTTTAGGCACCTACTTTGTGCAAGGAATTATGACATTCAGCATTACGGAAATTATCTTTTTGTGATTAATATTTTTGTCTTTTTTAGCAACAGCTTTATTGACATATAATTCACATGCCATAAAACTAACCCTTTTTAATTTATACAAGTCAATGGCTTTAGTATATTCACAGAGTTGTACAATCATCACATCAAAAAGAAACCCCAGGGGGAATTAGGGCAAAATGGCGTCAGTTTAAGTGGGCGCTCACCATCTTTCCGTGCAAAAGACAGCTGATTGGGAATAGGATCCCGCAGAACAGAGACCACAGGACAGACAGAGAGTAGACAGCAAGCACAAGCAATGAATGAGGGGGAGAGAAACAAATAAAATAACTAAAAAAAAAAAGTTACTGTTTTGATTAAGATTGCATTGAATTTATAGATCAATTAAGTAACAGTTAACTTCTTACCATTGGTGAACACTTGAATCCATAAGCTTGTTATATTTTGTCTTCCTTAATTTTTACAGAAAGACTTTTGTAATTTTCAGTGTTGCAGTCTTTTGCATGTTTCATTACATCTATTTCCCAAGTATTTGATATGTTTTGTGTCATTTATTTAGCTATTTTTCTTTAATTTTCTAGTTTATTTGTTTCTAGACATTCTATTTATCTTTCTATATTGACACATTTTAGCAACCTTGTTAAATTCACTTAATTCTAAATGTTTATTGATTTTGAGCAAATAATATTAATTTTATTTTTCCTTCCCTTTCCTTATCCCTTGTATTTCCTTTTCTCACTTTATCACACTGGCTAGAAACTACCACATAATATTGCACAGATATGGTGATGGTGGACATTCTTTCCTAGTTTCCATCCTCAGGGGGAAAGCAGTTCAACATTAAATATGCTATTAGCTAGATATGTTTTGGTAGATAACCTTTACCAAATTGAATAATTTCCTTTCTATTTCTAGTATACTAAGAATTTTTAGCATGATTGGGTGTTGGATTTTATCAAATTGTTTTTCTATATTTTGAAATAATCTGATTTTTTCTCTTTATTAAGGTGATAAACTATATTGATTAATTTTAAAATGTTAAACCATCTTTGCATTTGAGGAATAAAGCCCACTTGGTTATGATGTTGGATCCTTGGTTATGATATATTTCAATTTGCTATGAGGTTGTATACAATGTTTGGAACTACATGAATAACTATAAAGAGAAATAAGGTCTCAAATATGTAAGGCAACAAATTATTTTCCATAACTGACAAATTAAAATTAATTTTGGATAGAATATTTGCTTTTCTAAGGTGTTCTTGGAAATCATAATAATTCCACCTTTACAGTTTAGTTACATGGGATATAAAATATTTATTTTGATGATAAATGTCAATACTTCATTTAAATGATGTGACTGGATATTCACTAAAGAAACTCCTCACTAATCATAAGAAGGTGAGCTTCTCTGTCCCTGAATTTTACTTAGACCCTTGATAACTTTTTCCTATAAACAAGGTGATTTTTATGCTTCATTTTAAGGCTGAAAGTGAGCATAATAGTCCCACTAAATCTTAATTTGTAGTATGGTCTTTATATACAAATACGCATAAACACAAGAGAGTTAAATATAATTAGTACTTTTCCAAAAGTTTTCTTAAAGTGTTAGCCACCACTGACAAATTTCATGAGTTCATAGAGCACGATGGGGTTGAATAATTTAGATTTAATGCCAAATTCTAGGACCTATTTGAAAGTCACATATTCTTGACTGAAAAGGAACATTATCTGACAGATAATACCATCCCAAACCAGAAATATTCTGTTATAAATAAACATGAAAATGTATGTTCCAAATCATTTGTGACAGGGTGGTGATCATACAAGAATTAATTAAGAGAGCTTCATGGAAAATATGCTTTTTAATCAGAGCTGTAATAATTCACACACTATACCTTGTCACATGGGAGGAAAAGGCTTGTTTCAGACACAAAAGAGTGATGATGTGTTATGAGTTCTGACATTTAAAAATTGCTGACAATTCTAGATGAGAAGCCATTTGAATTTAAACTACTAGAATGTGAGATGGTTTTGAGAATATTTCTTTTATTAATCTTGGCTATCTGAGCATCAGGAACTGGCACACAAGATGAGAGTCTTATTCAAGATCGACAAAAACATATACACATAATATGCTGCCTTTTATGTTATATTGCATCAGAGAGGCAATTTTGTTCTAACAATTGCATAATATGGAAATAAATGGAAAAAACAAATTGGAGAAAGAACAACCAGGAGGTGCATATATTTTAGGATGGGTGTCCAGTTCAGTGTGTATACAGGGCCACTCCCCTGAGCCAGCATGAATTCCTTCATATTAATTAGAACTGTATGCCTCTGATTATCTACTGTAGATTGATAACTTGATTATAGATGAAGGATTTCTTAGACTTTTAAGAAAGTTAACCAACTAGTTTTACTTTGTGTATTTTGTTTCTATAATACATTTTGCATCTGACACTGTTCATAATGAAAGAAGTAATTCTATAAGGTAGAAACATTGTTTTCTTTTTGAGCAATTGGTTATGGTGTTTTCACATTGACCTGGGGTGGGGCATTGTAGAAATTAACAATCTCAGTCTCTCATAATTGAGATTTCTGTTAAGGGCCAAGGATTGTGGACACATGATTGGATGAGTGTGTCTACTCTTCTCCCATTAGTGTCTTATTTACTCCATCCTTGATAATGTATGTATACTTTTTAACCTTTCCCATTGTTGTCTCTAACACTCAGCTTCCTCAGTTGTTTTCCTTACTTTTTAGCAACCTAGCTAAGATGTTTACCTTTCTCTCAGATTGTTTATGTTGATCTCATTAATACAATGCAAGTTAAACCAATGTGGGAAAGAGAATTATTTAATTTCTTTTTAAGCTGTGATTTCCCCATGATAGTTAATTTTTAAAAATATTAATGCATACAACCTACTTTAACATTTTAAAGTGGTGACTAAGCACTCAGAACAAATTTAATTAGAGATGAAAGTGATTCATTTGTGTTCAAATTTACTCAATCTGCCTACTTGTGTAGTTTTGTGCAAAAGTCTGCATATTTGAATTATTATACAGAAGCCAATATGAAGACTCTATCAAGCTACTTTTTCTGCTAAAAACAGAATGGAGCAAGTTAAAAATGTGACAGTGTGCAAGAAAATTGTGTTGAATGAAAATTCATAGACCAAGCTCAAAATGTTACTTTTTCAGTCCACATTCCTAAAATCTCCACAGTTCCACAGTGAGTAGGGGTAAGGTTGGGCATTTGACTTTAATTACATTCACTATATATTCTCGGCCTGTCCAGATACACAGAAGACCTTGGGATTTAACTCTAAGTCCCCTTGACTAATGAAGGACATGAAACAAGTAGTGATAACAGACATCCAGTTGGGCAAAACAAACCTAATTTTACTTTGCACCTATAGTTCCTAGTTGCCAAATTCTCAAAATATCCCATAAGATACAATTTTAATAGCTATGCTAACTGAAAATATTCAACTTGTGGCCTGTGTTTGAAGGAAGCATATGCTTTGGTTTCAGAGTTCAGAAAGACTTGAGTTTAAATCCCTGCCATACCACTTAGTGGCTCTTAGGTGTCAGTTTGTGCAGCTGTGAAATAGAGATATTAATACCAACATAGTAGTGTTTTAGTGGGTATTAATTGAGATGACATAGGTGAAAATCCTGACATATAATTGTATACTCCATAGATATTAGGATAATTAGAATTGAAGAATGTGGTAGATTACTGTCTTTTCTCAATCACCTACTTTTAATAAAATTTTCTCAGTAGATGTTGCCATTCTTGATTATCCATCAACCTTAAAATAATGTGAAAGGGCATCATATCCTGCTCTAGCAAAGCTATTGCAAGGTTCAGTGTACCAAAGGCTTTCAGATAGTATCATTGTAGTTTGTCCTAATCCCAGGCTGCAAAAAAACATTGGTGGCCTGTCACAGGATATAGTAAAAACATCCAAGAGCCCTCAAATTCTAATCAACTAATATATATTGTTGGCTTATTTTTGCATCCTTTTTGCCAGTTGCTTCAGGAATTCCGACATTTCAGCGAGTTACACATATTTGACAAGACAGAAGGACAGAAGAAATTCAGCTGTTTCAGAGTAGTGGAATGATCAAAACTGGGAGACTAAGAAAGACAGAATTTGAAGTGGCCTCGAAGCTCACCAGCAAGAGGCTAGTTTTATATGTCAAATGTTAGTCATATAGATACAGCAATACCAATACCTAGTTATCATACCTATGGAAAAAAATAAATAAACAATGTACTATAGCTGGCCAGAACTGCAACTGCAAGTACTAACTCAAGGCCTCGGCAATGGGAGCTGAATATTCAGTATTCCACACAGCCAGCCAGTGTTTGCCCTCTTCCTTTCTCTCTTACTACTCCTTTTTCGAAGGTGTTATGAGAATTGGGAGTTGGCAGTGATACTTCTTCTGAGTAAAGCAATGAGACTCAATTGGCAGGAGGAGGACAGGGGGTAAACACTAGCGGGCATAGCCCATCAGGGAATGATCAGGAAAAGCTTCCTTCAAGATAATAAACCTAGTGGGAAGTCTGTTCATTTGAGCAAGGTGATCTGCAGCAAAAAATGGACAGAACCGTAGGGTGGGAAAAATAATGCCTCACTTTATCTACACAGTAGTCACCTCTCTTCACACTCAGTACTAACAGCAGTAATCTATTCTCAAGGCCACTCACACCCCAACCAAGACCCAATCACTCCCAAGTGCACTTGCTGCCTGGCAAGCTATCAAGAGAGTATAAGAGTAATTCCACTAGTAAAAAACATTTGAGCTTTCTTTTGAAACAGCAACATTTTGGAACAACTCTTTTTTCCTACATTAAGTATATGTATCATTATATGTTATCTACTGTATATATGAATATATCTTAAACTAGGACTGCAAATACATTTCTAACTCATGTATAAGTTAAATGTTTATTTAAAACAAATGTTGTGCTTACAGCCCAGTTACTAGAATGACACAAATCTGATTAGTACAATGATTTTCAGACAGCGTTGATTTAACTGATAGCTATATAATGATCTCTCAAAAGGATTTTAAAAAATTAATATGTTGATCCTAAAAAATCAAATCTATAAACTTTAGAATCAGGAGAAGTGTGATTTATGTAAATGTATCTATGCATGTATTAAGAATGTTTTTACATATTTGTTTTGGAATTTCTGATATCTCAAACTTAAAATCAAACTACAATGAAATTTTAGTTATCTCTATAAGCTGACCTTTTTTAGGAGTTTTACATGAACAAATAGAAATACTTTACAAAAAATGCAAGGTCCAGATATTTTCTGGTAAAAGTTGCTGGATAAGGACTTTTTAGATATAGAATTTCTACATATTCTACATATGATTATTAATTGGACCATTTTTATACAAAGTTTTAACTTACACTATTAATATAATTACATTTGAAATTTGACCCAATAGTGTTAAATCATCAATTGTCAAATGGAAAACAAAACTGACAGCAAACTGACTTTAACTTGTAAAATATCAGCAATGCTTTCTAGTGATAATACTCATGACATTGGGTATAGTGATGGCACCTAGGATTTCTAGGATAGATAGATAGACAGATAGATAGATATAGAGATATATACCTAAAGACTATTTTAATTGAAAAGTTGAAAATAAGTGTGAATAAAGCACATTATATAGGAGCACCAACTTTCAAAGCATGTTTCCATGTTTTAGATTTTAAAATTATTTGAAGTTTTATAGGAACTGTAAACTCCTTGTGATAGCTTCAGAGAATAAAATGAAATTATTTTATATATATATATATATATAGGGAAAGTCAGAGAGACCTGATTTGAAGTTCCATCTATACCACTTACTTGTTTTTAGGCGGCAGGTCAAGTACCTTCTTTGAGCATCAGCTTCATCAATGAAATAGTGATATTAGTTCCTACCATGTAGGATTGTATGGGAACTAGTTGAAATGACATATGTGAGTACTGCCACACATAGTATTCACTCCATAAAAATAAAGACAATTAGAACAGGATGATGGAAGACTACTGTCTTCCACCCAATTTATCATCCACTTCTCATCCAATTCCCCATGGATCTTTCTTTTTTTGTGACCTGAAGAAGTAGATACTCATTGAAAGAAGTAGTATTACACTTGAATCAATGAAGGGTTTTTGATGTTGTTTTTATCCTAGTAAAGGGAATAATGGCACAGAGAGAGTACAACATAAAGGGGATGGACCATATATGGTTATAGCAGAGAAAGGAGTAGAAATTTTGCTGGATGGTGGCTGCTCACTTCCCCACAACTACTCAGGGATTCCAGTATCAGAATGGTTATGATACTAGAAAAGGTAGATTTCATTTCAAGGGTAGGGGTGGGGAAGGCAGTGTTGAATGTTGATCTCAAATTGAAAATTGCCACACACCAGATGGATCACGTAAAGGAAAGGAGTCCTGGTGCATGAAACATGTAGAATGTGGCAGAACAACCTAAGTCCATAGATTCTCTGTGGCTTGCCAGGTTATATCTCTAGAATAGCATTTAGGAATATTAATAATGGGGTAATTTTTAAAGAATTTCCTACATTTAAACAGTTAATATGGTAATATTTCCTCAGACATGAAGTCCTCTCAGGCAAAGATCTAATGCATAAAGTTTTACTTTTCAATAAATAAATAGGAAAAATTTTAATTTTGTACAAATAATTATAATATCAGAATCTGTGTTGCGGTTGCATGATGCTAGCTTACATTATCCTGGTTTTCTGATTCAACCCTCATTACACAGTTTCTTCCCTAAAAAATGATCACATTTATAAATCAAGCAAATCATATTGTCTTTGATCTTACTGCATCACTGCAATAAGTGATGCTTTGGTATCACATCCTTGCTGATAACAAATCCTTATGAATCAGTGTGAATTAGAGTAGGTGGGTAATTTGACTCCTAAATATTTAAGAAAAAAAGGCAGGTGATTCTTTTTTTTAAAAGGAAAGAAATATGTGGCTAGAAAACAAACTAAAATAAAATTTACTGTTTTTTTTTTTTTTTAAAGATTTTATTTATTTATTCATTTATCCCCCCCTTGCTGCTTGTGCTCGCTGGGTCAGCTAACCACGCCGTGCGGGCGGGCTTGCCTTCACCAGGAGGCCCCGGGAACCGAACCTGGGGCCTCCCATATGGTAAACGGGAGCCCTACTGATTGAGCCACAGCCGCTTCCCTAAAAGTTACTGTTAAACATGTTTGAAGTATAAGGAATAGTGCCACTGACATTTGTGTATGAATCTAAACTATGTAGAAGATAAGTGCTATTGAACAGTTAAGGCCAGTGATGGAAAAGGCCAACAAAACTCTCATTGGTATTTTCTTTTCTATACTATATTTTAATTGTGAATATGAAAAATTTAAGAGTTTTAAAAATTGTAATCCTAACCTGGGATCCTCTAAAATTTTCCCATATGGAATGTTTCTCAACAGCAAAATGTGTTGTCATAAGCGCTTTTCAGATTTACAACCCTTGTACTGGGGAAGATATTTTTAGTAGCTTACAAAAATCTTTCATATCCACTTAATCATTTAATCATGAAGCTGTCTTCTATAACCATACTATTATTTTTAGTGTATTATCTTTGATAATCCATTGCATTGAATAAATTTAATGATATTGAAGGAAATAAAAGAGGAGAAACAAGATAATTAAAGGAATGAATGTAAACCTATGTGTAAAGATTAAAGGGAAATAGGGTTATTTAGTTTGGGAAGAGGGAAAATGGTTTTTGGTTATGACAGCTTTAATATTGAAGAAAAAGAACAGTTAGTCTCCACTTATACAAATGATGGATTAAGATAAAATGAACTAGAAATTGCAGGAAGACAGATGGAATGAGCAGGCTGTTGCAAACAACCTGAGGACATTTAGAATGAATTGAATCCTTAGTGCTACTTCTCTGACTATTCATTCCCCAACTTGGTGGCATGGCAATTGGTTACTCTATGTTCATCAACAGGTACAGAGTAATGTATGTAAAAGGTTTTGTAAACTGTAAAGGAGTTTTTTGTAAGCTCCTTAATTAGAGACTGAGTTGTAGGAAAGATTTTAACAGACATTTGAGTATACTTATTTCAGTACTTAATATGCTAGGTTAAGTGAACTCCTGATATAATTTTGAATATGTCGTGAAAATTTGAAACTCTAGCGCAAAATAACATATAGACATGGTTCCCAAGCTGTGTGTCCTGGTGCCCCAGGGCACCCTAGGGAATTCCCAGGGGTACCATGTAACATTTTAAATGTTCAAGGGAATCAGTGATACCTGATATCTTTTGGAAACCGCACCAACTGCTAGCTTCTGGTACTTCACAGATTTAACAATAGAACACACTAATTCCTCTCGATGATGTCATATCTTTGTAAAGCTGGGTTTTCAGTGGCTGCTGTGATAAAAAGCAAGTACCCTGAAAAAATAAATGGGGATAGGAAATGAGGATGGTGGTGTCTAATCTGATTTCAAGGTTTGAGAAGTTGCACAGCATGCAAGAAATACACATATACTATTTATGAGTAATTGTGGCTATTTAAGAATGAAATAAAGTATATTTTCTTTGAATTTACATGCAATATTTTTAGAAATGACTCTTAAGTTTATATGTAATAATTATTTATTGAGTTTGAGGACTTTACCCAATAAACCAAATTGTTAGAAATTTTGTATTTTTGTTGTTTGAGGGGTGCTATGAAAAAATTAGGAAGCACTAAGGACACTCTGAAACCAGAAAATGTGGGACCTCTTGTCATATTTTTATTTGTTTTATATTGAAGCAACAATGTGCAGCATCTCCTATTCTTCAAAATATGCCTAAATTGATGAAAGTATGGTTTGAGCCCAGTCATGGTAAGGTTGTAACAGAACATTAGATTTAGAACCATAACATAATTGCTAGTTGAAATGGTTTCCATGTTCAGAAGGTGCTCTTTCCTGTCATGTCTGTGAGTAAAGGAGAGTGACATTAATTATCATTTTAGATTATAATAATTTCATCATTTTCACTTTTTTATATATGGATTCATTTAATATAAAACACTGATACAGAATAAATTCTGTTAATTCCAAGAAGTAAGCATCAACCTAACATAACTTTTGGTTTGTAGTTCCAGTTGAGAATTAATCTCTCCAAACCTAATTTCTTACAATCAGAAAATACTGAAAAATATATAAATTTAACTTAATTAAATATTTTTAAAAACAATCTCTGTGTTGCAAAATCTAAAGTCCTTCTTGTCAAGAATTTCAAAAGTGAAACAGAATACTTTATTGATATCCTATAGCCATGACTCTTATCTCTTTGGTGTAAGCAAAAAGCATTTATTGAGACCTTATAACAAATTTTAAACATTATGAAATATATAGAGATGTCTTCTTAATAATAGATCTCTTAAATTAGAAATGAAATGTCCCTTAGGGAAAAATTGGCATCGCTAATTTTAGGCTTAATAAAATGTTGCTTATAGGCAGGAATACTCACCCTGAATTAAAACTTCCACTAATAAGTAAATTATCCATGGATGGAATTCCACAGTTTATTCAATTTCCTCTTTCTTTATTAGAGAAGCTTTAGGTTTACAGAAAAAGTATGCATAAAATACAGGAGCCCCGTATACCAGCTTACTATTAACACCTTGCTCTGGTGTGGTACAATTGTTAAAACTGATGACAGCATGTTTTTATAATCATACTATTAACTGTAGTCCATGGTTTAACTGTTTGTGTTGTGCAATTCCATGGATTTTTTAAAAACATGTTTATTCTAGTAACACGTATACAACCTAAAATTTCCCCTTTTAATCACATTCAAAATTATGATTCAGTGTTGTGAATTATGTTCACAAAAGTTGTGAAAATATTTCCATCATCACAAATAGAAATTCTGTACATTCTGTATACTGTTCCCTACCCTACCCATATCCCCTGGTACCCTATAGTCTAGATTCTGAATCTTAGATTTTGATTTTCCTGAATATTTCCTATCAGTGAGATCATAGAATAATTTGTCCTTTTGTGTCTGGTTTATTTCACTCATGATGTCTTCAAAGTTAATCCATGTTGTCACATGTATCAATATTTCATTCCTTTTTAGGGAAAATATTCCAGTGTGTGTATATACCACATTTTGCTTATCCATTCATCATCAGTTGGTGGACACTTGAGTTGCTTCCATCTTTTGGCAATTGTGAATAATGCTACTCTGAACCTTGGAGTGCAAATGTCTGCTTGAGTCATTACTTTCAATTATTTTGGGTATATACCTAGAAGTGGGATTGCTGGGTCATATGGTAATTTCTATACTCAACTTTTGGAGGAACTTCCAAACTGTCTTTCACAGAGGCAGCACCATTTTACATTGCCATCAGCAATGAATGAGTGTTCCTATTTTTCCACATCCTCTCCAAAACTTGTAATTTTCTGTTTTTTGAATGGTAGTTATTCTAGTGGGTGTGAAATAGTATCTCACTGTTGTTTTGATTTGCATTTCCCTAATGGCTAATGATCTTGAGCATCATTTCATGTGCTTTTTGGCCATTTGTATATCTTCTCTGGAGAAATTTATATTCAAACCTTTTGCCCATTTTTTTTAAAACAGCGTTTATCTTTTTGTTGTTGAATTAAGGATTCCTTTATATATTATGGGTATAAACTCTTATCAAATATGTGGTTTCCAAATAATTTTCTACCATTGTGGAGGTGGTTGTTTTACTTTCATGATAAGGTAATTTGATGCACAAAAGTTTTTTGTTTGTTTGTTTGTTTGTTTTTGATAAGGCCCCATTTGTCTATTTTTTTATTTGCTTGTACTTTGGTGTAGTCTAAGAAAACGTTTCCTAACACAAGCTCTTAAAGATGCTTCCCTATGTATTGTTCTAGGAGTTTTATATTCCTGGCTCTTATATTTAGGTCTTCGATCCATTTTGAGTTGGTTTTTGTTTATGATGTGAAGTAGGGGTCCACCTTCATCTTTTGCAAATGCATATCCAATTCTCCCAGCACCATGTACTGAGAAGGCTTCTTTCCCAACGGAGGGGACTTGGGGCTTTGTCAAAAATCAATTGTTCACAGATGTAAAAGTCTATTTTTGAACTCTCAGTTCAATTCCATTGGTCTTCATGACTGTCCTTGTGAGAGTACCATGCTGTTTTCATTATTGTGGCTTTTTAATAATTTTTAAGACTGGGAAGTGTGAGTCTTCCAATTTCATTCTTTTTCAAGATCATCTGTGTACAAGTCCTTTACATCCTTGGATAAATTTATTCTATTATGTTTTCTTCTTTTGTTTGGTATTATAAATGAATTTTCCTTTATTTCTGCTTCTGATTACTAATAGTAAATAGAAAAACTACTGATTTTTAGGTATTGGTCTTGTACCACATGACTGTGCTGTATAAATTTATTTGCTCTAGGAGATTTCTTGTGAGTTTTTCAGTATTTTCTATATATAGGAACATCTGCAAATAGGGAAAGCTTTACTTCTTCCATTCCAATTTGGCTACCTTTTATTACTTGTTCTTTCATAATTGCTCTTGCAAAACCTTCTAGTAAAATGTTATGTAACAGTGGTGACAGTGGGCATCATTGTCTTGTCCCTGATCTTAATTGTTGTTTTTCCTAATCTTAAAGGGAAAGCTTTCAGTCTTTCACCTTTAAGTAGGATGTTAGCTGTAGGTTTTTCATATATCCCCTTTATCATCTAGAGGAAGATTCCTTCTATTCCTAGGTTTCTAAGTGTTTTTATTAAGTAGAAGCACTGGATTTTGTCAAATGTCTGTTCTGCATCAATTGAGTTGATCTTGCGATTTTTCTTCCTCAATATATAACTGTAGTATATCACATTAATCTACTTTCTTATGTATCACCAACCTTGCATACCTCAGATAAATCCCACTTGATCATAGTATATAATTCTTTTAATGTGCTATTGGATTTGTTTTGCTAGTATTTAGTTGAGGATTTTTGCATTTATATTCATGAGAGACATTGGTCTGTAATTTTCTTTTCTTATGGTATCTTTATCTGACTTTATATGATGGTGATGTTGGCTTCATAGAATGATTTAGAGAGTGTTCCATACTC
Source organism: Tolypeutes matacus (assembly GCA_026826555.1). Taxonomy (NCBI): domain Eukaryota; kingdom Metazoa; phylum Chordata; class Mammalia; order Cingulata; family Chlamyphoridae; genus Tolypeutes; species Tolypeutes matacus. Next base: position 7,869,905 of record JAKSZT010053888.1, on the reverse strand, counting down.
TTCAAATTTTTGGAAGATTTTGAGAAGGTTTGGTGTTAATTCCTCCTGGAAAGTTTGGTAAAATTCCCATGACACCATCTGGTCCTGGGATTTTGTCTTGTTGAGAAGTTATTGATGACTGATTCAATCTATTTGCTTGTTATTGGTTTCCCGAGATCTTCTATTAATATATCTACTTCAGTCTGTGGAAGTAGTGTGTGTTTCCAAGAACTTGTCCATTTCACGTAGGTTATCTCATTGTCGGTGTATAGTTGTTCATAGTATCCTTTTATACTCCTTTTTATTTTAGTGGGATTAGTAGTAATGTCCCTCTTTTCATTTCTGATTTTAGTTACGTATCCTCTCTTTTGTTCCTCAGTTTAGCTAAATGTTTGCCAATTTTATTATTGTTTTTGAAGAATAAACTTTTGGTTTTGTTATTCTCTAGTTTTTAAAAAAATTCTCTGTTTCATTTATCTCTGCTCTAATCTTTATTATTTTCTTCTGCTCGCTTTGGGTTTAGTTTGTTCTTCTTTTCCTAGTTCTTCCAGTTTTTAGGTTAGGTCTCTGATTTGTAATCATTCTTCTCTTTTTAATATAACATTTAGAGCTACTAATTTCCCTCTCATCACTGCCTTTGCTGCATCTGATAACTTGTTATATTATATTTTCATTTTCATTCACATCAAGGTATTTCCTAATTCTCCTTGTGATTTCCTCTTTAAACCCATTGATTAAGAATATGTTGTTTAATTTCCATGTATTGGTGAATTTCCCCTTTCTCCCTCTTATTGATTCCTAACTTCATTTCATTGTGCTCAGAGAAGAAGCTATGTTATATGACTTCAATATTTATGAATTTAAATATTAAAAGTTTTGTGACCTAAGAGACGGCCTATCCTGAAGAATGATATATGGGCAGTTGAAAAGAATGTGTATTCTGTTGTTATTGGGTTAATGGTTTTCTCTATATATATCTGTTAGGTCTAGTTGGGTTAGAGTATCATTCAAGTCTTGTATTTCCTTATTGATCTTCTGTCAAGGTATTCTATACTAAAGTCCCCTACTATTAATATAGAACTGTCTACCTCTCCTTTTAAATCTGTCAATGTTTACTTCATATATTGTGGGACTTGCTGTTAGGTGCATCAGTTTTTATAATTGCTATGTCTTCTTCATGAATTGACACCTTTTTCAGTATACAATGAGTATGGTTGCGCCCTCCTAACAGTTTTTGACTTAAAGTCTATTATATCTGTTATTAGCATAGGTATCACCGCTCTCTCTCCGTTACTACTTACGTGGTATAGTTGTTATTTTTTTTTTTATTTTAATCATTTCATTTTCAACCTACTGTCTTTGAAATTAAGATAAGTCTCTTGTAAACAGTGTATAGTTGGGGCATGCTTTTTTAAAAAAAATCTATTCTGCTACTATGCATTTTGATGGAAGAGTTTAATCCATTTTCATTTAAAGTCACTACTGATAATGCAGGATTTTTTATGCCATTTTAATCTAATCTGTGTAAGTCTAATATTATTTTTGTCATTCAAGTCTTCTGTTACTACCTACTTTTATATTTTATTTTTTTGTACTGTATCATATTGAGTCCCTTCTCATTTCTATTTGGGTATATTTTTCATATATTTTCCTTGTGACTACTGTGACATTAAAATTTAACAACCTAAATATATAACAATCATATTTGATTTTATACCAACTTAACTTCAATGGCATACACATACACAGTTCCTATATCCTTCTTTCCCCTTACTTTTTTGTGATACTAGTTATATATTATGTATTTGTATATTGTAGGTACAAAATCTTAGATTTATAATTCTTTTTATGCCTTTGCGTTTTAGCACCTGTAGAGTAAGAAGTGCAGTTACATACCAAATAATATATTACAATGGTACTGGCATTTATAATTACCCAAGTAGTTACCTTTACCAGGCGTCTTTATTTCTTTATGTTGCTATGAACCGGTGTACAGTGCCCTTTCCTTTCAGTCTGAAGAACACCCTTTAGCATTGTTTGCAGAGCAGATCTAGTGGTAATGAACTCCCTTGTTTTTCTTTATCTTGAAAAGTCTTATTCTGTCCCTCATTTTTGAAAGAAATTCTCGTTGGATATAAATTCTTGGCTGGCGGTTGTTTTCTTACAACACTTTAAGTATTTCAATCAATTGCCTTCTTGCCTTACTGATTTCTGATGAAAAATTGGTACTCCATCTAATTGGGAATGCCTTATATATAACATTTTGCTTTTCTCTTGCAGCTTTCAGAAATCTCTCTTTGCCCTTTGCATTTGATAGATTGATCAGTATGTGCCGGGTATATTTTTCTTCAATTTTATCCTTTTTGATGCTCTGGGCTTCTTGGATCTACATATTCATGAATTTTTCTACATTTGGGAAGTTTTCTGTTACTATTTCTTTGAAATATTCCTTCTGCCCCTTTTTCTCTTCTTCTTCTGAGACCCCCATAATGCTTATATTGGTACACTTGATGTTCTCTTAACGGTCTCTTAAGCTATTTTTTTTTTTTTTAATGGGCTCTTTTTCTTTCCTTCTCTCCTCAGCATGACTCATTTCAATTGTCTTGTCTTTGAATTTGCTGATTCTTTCTTCTCTCAGCTCTAATCTGCTGTTGAAACTCTTCTGGGAATTTTTCACTCCAGTAGTTCTGTTTGGTTACTTTTTAAAATTTCTATCTCTTTCCTGAGATTCTCAAATTGTTTATTTATTCTTTCTTATTATCCTTTAGTTCTTCCTCTGAATATTCCTTCATCTTCTTGTGGAATTTTAAGACTGTTTTCTAAAAGTCTTGGATTGGTATGTACACCTCTGGCCTTCCTCGTTGCTGTCGTCGGGATTTTTATCCTCTTCCTTTGGATGGGCCATCATTTCCTGGGTTTGTTGTTGTTGTTGTTGCTTTGTCTTGTAATCTTTTGTTGCCCACTGTACATTTTAATATTTTTAAATGTTTAACCTGCGATAAATTCCATAAGACATCTGTTTCTTGAGTTTGTAAACACCTGGTGATGGCAGAGATTTTCTTGAGTGTTAGGAGCTAACAAAATCAAGCCAAGTCTAGGTAACAAAAACTTTTCACCATCTTTGCAAATTCACAATGCATTGGCTGGTGCTCTCTGCCAGCATTCAGCCCTCTTATCAGGAATATCTGCCCAAGGTACATGCAAAGGACAGGGTTCTCCCTGTCTTTTCTGGGCCACTGTCTTGTCCTGGACTTGTGCTTGCTAGTGGCTTAAAGAGTTCTCCTGTTTACAGTAGTTTTAATGCCCGCTCTACTGCCAAGAAACTGACCTTCTCCCTCTTAAGGGTGTTCTGTGGTAAGACTTAGAGCAGGCAAGCCTTTGCGCCCAGCCACCCACCTCAATTGTTTCTTACACTGCTCCCAGTTCTCTCAAGATGTTTTTTGCCTGAAAGGCAAATTCTGGGAAGGGATGCATCCAGAGATGAGTTTCCCAAGTCAGTCTTTCAAGGTCAGAACAAGGCGAGGGATCCAATAAAGGAGCATCAGCCAGCTCCAAATTGCACTGGGGAGAGGATGCGGGAGAGACCAGGAAGGGCACAAGGATCTTCTTCCACCACTGCCCAAAGCTGAGCTTTCTTGAGTCGGCCCCTGCCCAACCATTGCAGCCCTTGAACTGTCCTCTGAAGCTCTAAGGAACCCCACTGTCTAGTGTCTTTTAATCTCCTCTGCTGCCTTTGTCCAGGGTGGGGTGGAACAATAGCCACCCTCAGAACCAGGCCCTCAGCAATAGAAATCGCTAATCAAAGGCTGTGATCAGCTTTTGGCCTTTGCCCTGCCCCTGGATCTTGGGAACGTTGATTTTTCTGTCCTTCTTTGGCTCCAGTAAGCACACCAGGGCCCAGCCTGCTCTGCTGCCTGCCACAAGAGTTGGGGGTGGGCAACAGTAACCACTGTGTGGAGAGAGCAATTTAATCATATTGACTGTATTTTACCAGGCTTTTCTTCATGCTCTTCCCTGGATGTTGGGGTTTCAAAATAATTGATTCAGACAGTCCCTGCTTACATAATGGTTGTTATGGTGGAGGGACTAATTCCTCTACCTGATTCCACTGATTCCTACTCCACACTCTTCCCATAATTCCTATTCTAAATTTCCTTTCTGTAACATATTCCCAATATGCTGGGTTGTTTGGGAATGATATGTTAATAAAATGTAGCCTCTGACTCTCAAAGTCGTTTCATGTTTTCTGACTTCAGGGATGCATTATAGATTCATTTATTTTTGTTTAATTAATTGGCCTCTTGAATTTGAGCTCCTGAAACATTGCTGTGGAATGTTTATCAAAGTGCATGTGACCATACAAATGTACTCCCAACCATTTCCTTCTCTTTGGAGAATTCCGTACCCATATGGTGCTCACAGAATGACCAAGCATATATTCTGTTTGAATAACATACCACTTGTCATTAACATTCAATGAAAGGTGAAAAGTTTTAAGCAAAATCTAATTAGTATTTATCCTGGCTTATCAACTTTTTGCAAATTGAACATTTAACTTTTTAAATAATAATTTGTAATATGTTATATCTTTGTCAGTTTGAACTATTATTTCCATATAAACTGGCCATGAAGCTATAAAATCCGATAAGGTGACTGGGGAACTAATTACCTGAAATAGGCCACATGCAGTTGGTCAGTAAAGATGCTGTCAGTGTGATCATATATTAAATTTCCAGAAGGGTTTGGCATTTCTGGATGTTGGGACTGCAATAGAATTATTTTAACTCTCATTCGTCATAGCTTAATCATGGCCTAGAATTATATTACAATATAGAAGAGATACTATTGTGTGTATAATAAATTTTAAAAAGAACTTCTTTGGCTAATCATAGAACATTAAAACCCGTTAAGGGAGCAGATGTGGCTCAAGCAGTTGAGGTGGGAGGTCCTGGGTTTGGTCCCCAGTGCCTCCTAAAAACAAAAACAAACAACAAGCAAACAAATGAAGAAAAAAAACTACTCAGGGGAGCCCATGTGGCTCTGTGGTTGAGCACCGGCTTCCCATATATGAGGTCCTCGGTTTAATCCCTGGCCCCGGTACCTCAAAAAAGAAAAAAAAAAAAAGTTAAAATCAAGATTACTGTGGGTTACAGACAATTTCCCCTTTTGTGAAAGATACTAAATAAATTTTTTAATTTGTGTTAAAGTCTGTTGTTTGCTTTCTTTTTAAAATTATTTGGTGTTTACACACAGAGAATTATTCATTTATCATTTGAAGAATATCAATTTCATAGATATCGACTATGTGTTGATCAATTAAATTTATTGGTCTGTAGGTATTAAAAATTAGCCCTGATTAAAAACAAAACAAAACTTATTTTGAAAAGAAAATCAAGCAGAATAATTATAATGGACAATAACATTGTCTTGTAAATATTATCAAAAGTATTAAAAACAATTTCTTAGCTGAGGCAATTATTAGCTTATAAAATGATGTAAGGTGGAAGATATTCCAGAGCACTATTTTTTGGACTATTTCCAAGTTCATAGTTCATATTACAGACATATTTCTGTGTCAGCGAGACTATTTGGAGACCTATAGTCCTTTGTCAAGTCTTTGGGTATACTTCAATAAAGCCATTTTATGAAATTTACTTATTAAAAATCTTCTTCCTCTGAACTTCTTACAGCTATTGTTCTCATGGGCAATAGGTGCTTGGACACTGGAGGTTCAGACTTTGCTGTATGTATACAAACACATACTATATAGACACACATACATTTCACATTTATATGTATTATCCAATGCAGTGTTGTGCACAAAGGGTGAGAGTGGACATTATTAATAATAAATTTACATGTACTTTTCTAGTATTATCTTGATGACAATTTCTAAAATAATAATATTGTCAAAAATTTCTCTTAAATGTAAACATTTTTTCTTTAAATATCCAAGGAAATTTGCATCTGATAAAATTTGGATATTACAAAGGGCTAATCCTATTCTTTCCTCACATTTTCATTTTTGCCATTAAAGTGGATGAAGGCTATTGCCCATTAAATGGGGAAATGGTATGCTGTTTGCTAAAATCCTACATTGATGGTTGACTTAGAATTGCCACATTTTCCAATCCATGGTACATGTTTCCATATTTCTTGATTTTCATACAGATAGTCGAAACGACCAGGCTTGGTCAAAAAGGAAAATTCATTGACTTACAGAAGTGAACTTCAAGAAAAAATTTAACATGTAACTTAACAACCTGATTGAATTCTACCAAGCTTTCTTGTTTCTTTTCTTCCTGGGCCAGGCTTCTTCTTTCAAACTGTATGCGGCTTTCTCCACAAGGTGGAAAATATTCTCTCTGTTTGCTCCTGAGTTTCACATACTATATCCTCACCCACTGGAGAGGAGCATAATTTGACTGCAAAATCCCAAGTTCAAAAACCCCAGAGGAAGTACTCTCATTGGTCCATCTGAGGTGAAACTCTAAGGCTTAAAGCTATCAGGTTGGTCTGGGGAGGTAAGCACCTTAATTAGATGGATTTAGTTCAAGAACTTGGGTTTTGTGGGGTGTACCCTGTCCCTCAGTAGATACATTGTTTAGGGGCTGAAGAGCGGAAAGACTTCCAAGGAGACTGGGGACTTAGACAACCAAATGAGTTTCTGAGTTCAGGCGTCTTGCTTTCTCTCTTCATCCAAATCCTCTTGTAGTTTTCTTCCTTGTTTTATTCAAATCTCAGCTCAAATAACACCTTTCCCTCCCTTACTGTCTAATTGGTTCCACTCTGCTCTTTACCTCTTTAAGCTCCATCTGATTACTCTATTTTAGTGCTCCTTCATAACACTGCCTGGCATTATTTAAATGCTTCATTGTTTCTTTCTCTATTGTCTAGCTCTTCCTAATCTTCACTAGGAGAGCAAGTTTGTCTTGTTTAGTAAATCTGGAATAGTGCCTATGATAGGTATTCCATAAGCATTTACTGAATGGATGAACAAAAGGGGATGCTGTGTTATTTATAAATAGAGACCTCTCAACCTAGCCCAACTTGGATATATCTCCACTAAGTAGACAGTGTGCAAGGCAAGAGAAAGAACTCTATTGTGTGGCGATGGTGATAAAGGAAAATCATTAAATTTAATAGCTGGAGTTAGGCAGTGAAAGTATGTAGTAACACATTATAACACATTTCTCTGTATCACATACCCTAATCTTGTCACTTAGTGAACTGCTTTTGTCTTCAGTTAGGGACTCTGTAGCCTTTTGGATTCTATAAAGTCCTTTGATATTTTCTGTAAATACAGTGACTTTGGTTTTAAAGAGCCAAATTTTATGAGCAATGCATGCATTTCTCTCCTTTCTTAGACTACAAAAGTATAACTGCAAATAACAATATGTATTTTAGATCCATGGATTAGATCTATTCTTAAGAAGTATTTGGTGACGATTTAGAGTCTGTATCTAGCACAATTGACTAGATTATCCAATCACATAGTTTGCCTTTTTTATTAAGCTAATCATTTTCTAATGAAGTTAGTCATATAAAATTAATTTATAAGTTCTTCATATACTTATCCTAAGCCAAAGCTAATTGCAGTTATAGAGTAAGAGAACCTATCCCTCTTCCCAGAGACTCTAAATTTTATCAGACTTAGACTAAAGAAGCAGTAAAAAGTGTCAAGTGTAAAAAAAATGCCAAAAAATATTTGTAGGCCTTTTACAGAAATTTCAAATGGAAAGCTGCAAAGGGGCAAAAAAGGAAGGATATGTCTTACTAATGTGGCTATATACCCAGCTCTTTCTAAATTGTTCTTAAAATTTTTTATGTTGATACTGACTTTTTGATAACCATAATAAGTATAATTTTATATTGTTTTCTCTGGAAGTAAGGCAAAGGTGAAATAATTTGAATACATCCTTTCCTTCTAATAATGATTATTATTTAGTTTTTCATGGTTACTGCAATAGAGTAGAGCAAGCTATATTAGCATCATACTTGATTGATGGCTCCTGTTCCTCAGTTTTCAAGCTTCAGAAATGAGAGCAACATCTTGATAATTAATTATTATTTTCATAGGTAAGAGCTATTCTTTTCAAAATAAAAGATTGAGACTTTCATGTTGAGAGATTTGATTCTATTATTTATGTCTAGCATACAATAGAGCTTTGGTTTATCTGGCCCTTTTAAGACAAGAAGAGATATTATGTTGAAGTATTTATTTCTTATTTCTCCATTCTAATATCATTGCAGTCAATCTTTTGTATTAAACAGAGGGAAATTTATCATGTGTGTTTATAGAATTTAAATCAATATTTGATATGTGCAGGATGATGCCTATGCTAAAAACATAAAGTATACTTAGAAAATGTTCCATAAAAGAGCTCCATAAAAAAGAAGAAATTAGAACCCCAAACTCATGGAATTTCACAGAATCTTGACTTTGTCTATCCTAAATGTATGACTTGTAATTGGTCTAAAGTTGTGAATCACTTACACTTGGATTTCAAGAGTCATAAAAGTTTCTGAAATAATTTGGAGATAAACCTAATATTACTTGCTTTTTCATTTACTAAGAAAGGCTTTTTAAAGAGGATGCCAAGCCCCAAACAATAAAACAAAGGATGAATAAATATTATGCCACAGTTTTAAAATTACATGGAAAAGCATTTTAAAAACCTAAAATAGAAACCACAATGAGTAAACACTTTTGCAAGATGGAAGACAGAGAAGGCTTAATAGTTTTAATATAAAACCTTGCATATTTTTGAAAAAAGACAAATATAAACAATAGATGAACTTATGAATGACAAGTTAATCAAGGAATAGATACATATGTCCAAGAAATATATGAAAGATATTCGGCCTCACATAATAATCAAATAAATTACAGGTAAATTAATAATGCAATATCAATTATTCCTCTATTATTTGAGCAGTAATAAAATAATTGAAGAAATCCTTACACATTAATTGGGAAGAAAAACACTTCTTTGAAAACCAATTTTAAAAATAATTTTCTAAAATATAAATTTTAAAAATTTTGCCCACAGAAAACAATCATAAAGGAATAGTTGGGTGAGTGTTTACCAATGTAGATTTTAAAATGTTCGTCACATTGTTATTTATAATATCAAAAACACTGATAGCAAAGTAAATACCCCTCAATAGGTTTTTGTTTAAATGCATACACATAATGTGATACTATGCAATCTGATACTATACAATATTATAAAATAGTGATACAAATCTATTTTTATGAATTAGAAGTATTTCTATGATAAAGAGTGAAAAAAGTAAGTTTTCCCATTTTTTAGGGTATAAAACACCATGGTCAAAAGCAAACAGCCCATTGAAACCAAGAGAAATTTCCAAGTAAACCAGGTACTTATAACTCTCTAATATCATGAAGAAAACTATAAGAAGACACATCTAATATCATGAAGAAAACTCTAAGAAGACACAAACATTTTTGAATTTTCCTTTTTCTTCCCTAGTAGTACACACTAGCTGATTTTGAAAAACAAAGAAACAAACAAACTACAGCAAAACAAAATAAAAAAGAACAGAAGAAGATAAAAAAAGAAGCCAGAAGGAGAAAGAAAAAATTAGTCCTTGCCTCCAGCTACATCTTCTTTCTCTTCCCTCCAGAATCTCTTTCAAAGTTCACTAACCAGAAGGTAGAGGACAATAATAAATAAGCCCATTCAGTATCCCTTTCAGAAATCCTTGGTTAATTAAACCTAAACAGAGTTAAAATGCAAACAACCAAATAGGAAACTAAAAAAAAAAAAAAAAAAAAAACCCAAAAAACAAAAACAAGCAAACAAAAAACCAATTACTGTTACTTTTAATAGCCTTTGAAAAATAACATAAAAAAATGTATTAGGCAATGAATTTTAGAATAAAGAGTATTATACATTGATTGCATTAGGGTGAATGGAAAACTCAACATATTGCCTTTATTTTTCTCATTTTACTAAGCACTGGTGAAAATTTCATCATGTAGCAGCATCTGTAAACAAGCTAATATATTTGGGAGCCCATTTACTGTCATATTAAGAGTTGATGCCTTAAAAAGTACATAAATGAACACTAATGCACCAGCCACCGAACTTCAGGAATAGATCATTGCTGTGAATGCTGAAGCTCCCTGTGCAGTCGTTCCCTAAGCATCCTTAGTAGAGATCACAGACACACTGATACTTTTGTTATTCCTTTGTTTATTTTATCACACCTGCATGTATAGCTATAGAATATAGTGTTTCTTTCTTTATAGTTTTATAAAAATATCATTTGGAGTTTAGAATATGGCATCTGCTGACCCATTGTGATTTCCTTAAGACTGACACTTCTGCTGTAATCCTACCACAGTTTGGGAAATTACTACGATTGGCATTTCTTTGTGACTTAGATATCGACTTTTAGAATCTCCCATTAAAACAAAGAGGTATAACCTCAGCATATTATCATTCCTTTATCAGCCATATATCAGATATTACAGTTATCCTGAAAAAAAATGGGAAATATAGTCAAAGCTCACATTTCATAAAAGACATGGTTTTAAGTGTTTTACATATGTTAACTGTTTAATCCTCACGGCATCCTTATGAAACAGATACTATTAAATTGCTCCATGTAATAGATGGGAAAGCTGAGGCATAGGGAGGTTGAGTAACTTGCCTAAGATCATAGAATTAGTCCATGCAGAGCCAGTATTTGTACCTGAGCAATCTGACTCTGGTTTCTATACTCCCCATTTAATTGGACTGTTTGGATTGTAAAAGGAATTCAGGAAATATTTTGAGCACAATGTGCTAAAAAAGACTTCCGCTTCTTACTAGACTAGAAAGGGTGAATTTAGATTTTCAAATATTTACCAAACCAGAACCTCTTAATACCCTATATCAGGTGAGGTTCCATCCTCAGTAAGGGGATGTGCAGTTGCTTCAGATGTTGGTCATGAAACATTTGGAAATGTGAATTTGGAAATCATTGACCCAAGGCAGTTGGTACACAGCATAGGTACCGAAAAATAATTAAAATTAGTACAGACAATAATAGCATTGGCTTGCAAATATGAGGGTTATCTAAGAATTCAAAACCAAGGTAAGGAATTAAAGTACAAAACTGTTCTGCCCTATGTAAGGTTAGTTTCAAATTATGACCAGATCTAAGCACAATTCAGGAAATAACAATGGAACATTAACCTGGATGCATTAGAAGTTATTTGGGGAAAAGTTCCACAGCATAGGCTAGGCGGACCTCGACTTTCACATTTGAAATTGAACAGTGTGTCCAGTTATTCCATGTGTAAGCAATAAGGGATTTAGAATCAAAGGGATAACTCAGATACAATGACTTTAAACAAGTCAGTTGATGTTTTAAAGTGTTATAGCACCTGTTTCCTGTTGTGGAAAGATCAAATAACATAAAGTCTTACAAAAACAATTGACAAAAATGTAAAGCCCCATGCAATTCTAATTATTTTGTAACTACAGTTTCAAAGCAAGAGCAAGACAAGTTGTAAGAGTACTATTGAGGAGAAAGGGAAGTGGGCAAGGAAGTAGAAAGGAAATGGGTAGGCAACAGATGAACCACAGGGAGCGTGGGATAGTATTCTAGGCATGTTTTCCCCATTTCACCGATTATCCAAATGTAGACCTTGGATATTGGGTCTTTTATTACCACAGTATTACTTTCTGTGGGGTATTTTTACGTGTCTGTAATATTGGTTTCTTTCCTGTGAAACAATGTGCAAACATCAAAGAAGTTTTCTATACAAATCAAAGTGCTCCCCAATTGGAAACCTTCTTAAAGAATGGATAGCACTTGAGATATTTTTTGTCATTTTTAATAATTAGCTATGTCTAATTTTGGCAAGAACTGAATTTTTATTTTCTGTGAGAGCGTGACATACTACTTGACTTACAAGGGCAAGAGATTTAAATATTGCGCAGTGCTGAGAGATAAAAATTCTGAATGAATTTTCTTTCCCAGTAGCTTGTGTGATATATTTTAGGGGGATTTTCTCATTTCTTAAATAAAAGCATGATAGGAGATAGATGGTGAAAGATATCTACAGTTGGTTGGTCTACTGTACTAGATGGTATACTATACTATCAATAGTGTAGAATTAAACCATATAATACCAAATCATTTTATAATTTCAAATGTAAAATAATCACTAGTTCATTATGAATTACTATGAATAAATAATTGTATTATGCTATACTGTAGACAGGGACTTTATCTTATTCAACTTTACATTCTTTGAAGTTATCAGGAATATTGAAAACATAGCAGATCCTCAAATAATTACTGAATTGAATTTATTTTTTTGCTGCTACTATACTAGTGAATTATATGAAATAACATTTACTTCTCTTTTGTATTTGGGAAATTTCAGTTCCAGGTAGTTTTGCTTGGTAAGAAGCCAATAAATTGCTCAAAACTTAGTTTTCTATAAGTTAAATCAAAAGGAGACCTATCTATATCCATATTTTAATATCTTGGACCTGGTAATAGCCTTGGTTTAAAAGATAATTCAGATAGCAGATAGTTATATTTTATTTAACAAACACTTTTATATTAGACAGCTACACCAGGTACTATTCTAAGAACTTTAAAAATATTAGGAAAATGTAGAACAGACAAATACATATAAGAAAACATTCAATGTTGGAGAAGTCTGAAAATATGCTCTATAATCTTAGAGATTACAAAATATTTCTATTAGTAGCTTCCACGATATTTTTAGAACTACTTCTAAAGCCTAGACATTTCTGGAATAAAAATATGAAATATGTGACGGGTATGTTGTTTGTGTGAGATGAGGAATTAGTCATTATCATTTTAATTAGCACTGGCCTTCATATGCATAACCTTTATCTGCTTTTAGAAAATGTAGATTGAGTGTTACTACTGTCCACTCTATGGGAAGTATCAAGGTAGGAATGTCCTGGGAAGCTTTTCACATTGGAGTTAAGCAATCAGAGATCCTGTTTCTGTAGGTCCTGACATGAAAGAGGCCAGATGGGTATATAATAATGGAAGGAAGAGATAAAGCCATCAGAACTCACTACCATAAGCAAAATGAATTTAGGAATAAAATAGTGATTAACTCCCCCTTAAAATATTCTTTTCAAATACCCCCCCACACACAAACACACAAATGTGTGTTTTTGTTTGTTTGTTTGTTTGTTTGTTTCAGTTTATTACTAATTTAGTGTTTGGATTTTTTTGGTTATGTTATACTTTTATTATTAATAATGAATATATAGCAATAGGTAGACATAATTTGTATTGAACAACTTAAGAAATATGATCAATATGAAAGTAAATTATTAGACTGAGTATAGTCACAGTGTGGGGCATCTTATTTCCCTTTAAAACTTAATCCCTGAATCTACGTTTCTTTCATGGCAAATATAACTGCTATATTCTAGCAAAATTAACTTGTTATTTTCTCAGTATATAGTTTCTCAAATATATATATATATATTAGTAATTGATGGGTAAATCATTTCCATGTAAATGTTTACTACAGCATCTCCCTAAAGTTTCTTTTCTTAAACATTGCCTCTTCTTCTTTCAAAAAGTGTGCATTATTAATGTAGCAACTTTTGATGGATTTCAAGGGTTCATTTAATGTCATTCCTAATTAACTGAGATGCTGCGTTTCATCTAGGAAATCTTACGTCCTACATTTTTCCCTCTGACGAGAGTATCAGGATGTGGTAGATGATTTCATTTTCAGATCCATGTATCTCATTAGAAAACCCTGTTACTTTTTTGAGATTGAAATTTTACACTGTCACTGTGGGTACAGAAGTTGTTTTAAAAAATGCATGTTTGATTGTCATTCAAAACTGCTGAAATAGCGATGAATACAAATATCTACCAGAACACATACAGATTGATAATGACTTTATTTGTACTTTGGCCTAATGTGTATCCTGTCAGATCATCAAAACAAGAAAAGGAAGAACTCATCAGACGAAGAAATGGCCAGATGCTCATAGAATAATGGGAAGTCTGTCTTTTATCTGTTAATGTTCAAATCATGCAAAGAAGCCACTATTTTGTTATAAATTTTAAAAGGAACTTATCAAACAGCTGCTTTAGGAATACACCAGAAATCCCAGTTTCAAAATGTCTCTTCTTCATCTCCCATGTTCAACTTCCCCTCTCTATTATCCACAAGCCCTGCAACAATCTAGGTCTCGTCTATACCTTGGAGCTGCTCTACCTCGAAGATCTCGAAGGCCCCCAAACATTTTTGTAAGCATTTTCCTACATTTCATGTTTTACCCATTCTTTCAAATCTCTTCAATAAATTAATGGTTTCTAGACTCTTCCCTATGTTATAGTCTATGAAATTCTTCTGAGCAACATTTTGTTTGTATGTCACTCTAGGCTTTCTGATCAGCCATTTAGCTTTGTTCTCACCACCACCTGCAGGCTTTCTTGACCCTTGATCATGGTCTCTGGTATCTTAGTAAAGAACTCTGAATATCCCCCACTATGCACACTCTCGCTTGACTTCACAGACAGCTGATAGAGGTAATAAAACAATGATAATAGGTTGACCATAAAATCACTCATTATCGTAATTGATTGATTGAATTCTGGTGGGAGACAACTTTTAAGGGCCTTGATTTAACATGTCATTTTGTGTGTGTGTGTGTTATATATATATATATATATATATTTTTTTTTAAGGCATTTAGATTACATAAGTGTTACATAAAAATATAAGGGATTCCCATATGCCCCGCTTCCTACACCTCCCACATTTTCTCACATTAAAAACATCTTTCATTAGTGTGGTACATTCTTTACAATTGATTAAAACATTTTAGAGCATTGCCACTAAGCATGGATCATAATTTACATTGTAGTTTGCACTCTCTCCCACACAATTTTGTAGGTTATGGCAAGATATGTAATGGCCTGTATCTGTCACTGTAATGTCATTCAGGAAAATTCCCAAGTCCCCCAAATGCCCCCATATTTCACCTGTATTTCCCTCTCCCTGTCCTCAGAACCTCCAGTGGCCACTGCCTCCACATGAATGATATAATTTCTTCCATTGCTAGAATCACAATAAGTCTATAGTAGAATACCAGTAAGTCTACTTTAGTCCATTGTTCATTCCCCAATCCTGAGGATTCTGGGATGGTGATGCCCACTCCACCTCTAATTGAGAGGAGGCTTTGATCCAATGGGACTGATGGATGGGATTCTCTTGCTTATAGTTGTAGACTCTCTTGGTTCCTTGGGATGGTCATTGTCCATCATCATCTCCTTGTTAGTTGTCCTGGGTGAGTCCAATGAACTGGAGAGTAGTTATTGCAACTCTGTTGAGATTCAGGGCTCAGCTGGCACATGGACAGCTCAAAGATTAAAGTCTCTTGGACTTACACCTACCAACTCCACCACCAAGTATAGGTTCATATAAAAGGGACATGTTTAGAGAAGTCACATCTGAGTCCAACTCTGTCATACTCGGGAGCAGAAATTCCAAAGTAGGGCCACTGGCAAGGCACCAAACTCTGGACCTATCTGTCATGACTGTAGGTCCTGTGTGTTTCCAGAGCCCTCAGGATCTCCACTATTTGGGGTAGTATCTACCTTGGCTGTCTATGAGATCCTGAGACATGCATAAGCATTACCTCTCTGACCTCCCTACTCACATTGCAGTCTCTTAGGCATATACACTCATTTTTCTTTTCCTTTTCCCCCTTTTACAACTGGAAAAAGACCTTGAATTAACATGTCCTTTTAATGTTGGGAAAATGTAAACTCAAACAAAACATCTTTGCTTAGTTCCCAAATTAAAGGGGATGGACAAACACAAAGTAAACCCTTGTTAAATATAGGCTTACATAATTTTCTTATATTCCTTCAACAACTGTTATACAAAGATTTTAATGGATAGAACAGTAGGCTGAGGCAAAGGCAATTAATTAGTAGAAATTTGAATCAATTATTACACAGTGGACATCTATTCCTATCACTAGTTGGAAGAACAAATGGAAATATTTTCTTCACATTAAAGGTTAAGACATACTCATTTCCTTATCCTGAAATAAGTCATCTACCCTATATCTGTGTTATTCATTAGCGTCCAACACAACAACTTAAATGGAAATATGTCTATGTTTGTGCTATTCCAGGACCTTCTGACTTTAGACAGTGACATCCATGCCAAAATTCTACTATATTTAATATCATAAAATTTAATTGAACTCTTTCACATTATGGAATTCTCAGATATATCATTATCCTACAATACTTTTATGCAAGTGAATCATTCATTTCATTAGTACTGTATCTAAAACAAAACATTTTCAATTTTCACATAATACAGTTTAAAATGATGAGCTCTGATTCTTTTGGGGATTCTACAAATTATAGAAGTCACAGAAATACTCTGTCTGTTACAATACCCTAGGGAGTTTAATAGAAACATCATCTCCCATCAAACCATAAAAATAAATGCTGATATAAAAAATATCCTTCATGCTCAAAGAAATATGCACTTTATGTAATGAACAATAAAATATTGTGATTAGTGCCTATTTTATTCTTTCCTCACTGCTATAACAAATCTGCAAAGTCTAATCTGTATGATTATTCCAATGAGCACATTTGCTTCAGAAGTTATTACAGAAAATTCAAGAATATAGCAGTCCATTCCCCTTCATATATTTCAAAAAGTAAGCATTTTATGTGCGTAAATATATTGTTATTTATTTCCATTATATGAAAGGATCTTTATGATTGCCAAAGTCAGACAGATTCATCTTTATATCATTAAAAATAGCCATTTGTTTATTGAGGCTCCTGCTATTTGGAAGTAAGTTATGTGAGTTCTTTGTATGAAAGTGTTAGATATTAATAAATCATAACAATTATAATAGTTTGAATATTATACAGAAACAATATCAACATCAAATACATTCGAGGAGACGTATGAAATGTTGCAAATGACAAACATTTCTCCTTAGATTATAATTCTCTATTGAAAGAAAAGTAAAGCTTATTACTCTGTTATTATTTAAAGCATTTGCTTGTTTCCTAATGCATACAGCAGAAGCACAGAAAAGGAAATTGGAATGTATGAATCCCTGATGAAAGTGAGGGTGAGCCCAGGCACACATGGTGGAGAATGAGAGGAAGGGTGAGGAGGCTATGACCCTTGGCATGTGGAAAAGGCTGGGAAAGGATAACACATTATTTTGGTATATGTAGATTGTATGTTTATTGTTACACATATACAGACCTGAAGAAGGATGTGTTAGTCCACCAAAGGGGTAGCAGAACTCTTTTGGCTTTTATAAAGGGTATTTACTAGGAGTAAAAGCTTGTAGTTACAAGGCCATAAAAAGTCCAACTCAAGGTTGCTTTGACACCAAACTCATTTGCCATGTGTTGAAGCAAGATGGTCTGATTTCTGCTTGGTCTCTCCTTCCACACCGTCCTCTCTCTCCTGGCATAGTGCTCATTTCCTCACAGGCCTTCTATATCAGTCTTAGCTTTTCCATTTTCTTCCCAAGGTGAATGGCTCATCTATCCCTGGGGCTTTAGCTGTTTGAGCCTTCTCCTTTCTGTTCTCATGGCAGGATCAAATAATGACAGAGCTCTCTCTTCCTGAGTGTCTTCTTGAGTGTCTGTTTATCCATGTGAATGTCTGTTTATATCAGAACCACCAAGGGGGTGGGGATGCAACCTGAGTCACACCTTACTAAAGAGGTTGAATCAAAAAAGCCCTTACCTTTAGGTGGAAGGATAATCCATATAGTTAGTTATCTTTTCCTGCTATGCTCCACACCCTTTTTCTTTAGATGTCATGTGAATATTTCTTTTAACATGGAGTTACTTTATTTTTTACAGACAGAAAGAAGTAAAATATTTCATAAGCAGTTCGAGAAAAGTAAAGTGGAAAAAATATCTGTAAATGGGAAATTATTAGGCTATTTCGTTCTAATGTTTTGCATTACTACTATCATAATGAGAAGTGCCAAATACAATTTTATTTCCTTTTGTGCATTCGTCTTTTATTAAATACTTTTTCTAAAATTACAGAGGTAGTACGTTTCCCCCAAACCAGTGAAACAATACCAATAAATAAAATGAAAAAATTAATCATATCTCTGTCTCTTCCATCCCTCACCCCCTCATGCATTTTATTCAGTTTATTCTTTGTGTATATCCCCATATATTTCTTCATGCCTAAACATTAAAACACAAATAAATGATTTATTTTCTTATATTCTTACAAATAATGGATGATATTTTATAGGTTTTTCTGTAATTTGTAGTTTTACATTCAACTGTATATTTTGGATTTACCTTCAGATCAGTAGATGATAATTTAACTTAGTCTTTTTAATGGTTGTTGTATGTTCCCAAGTATGGTCATACCAATACTTGTTCAACCATTTTCCCAATTATGATATTTCATATAGTTTCCTCATTTTTGTCATTCAAAAGCAATGTTGCAATAAACATTCTAATACTATTAAAAAAAAACACAAAACACCTTATTCTTAACAGTTAATTTAATCAAAGATACCTCAGCTGAATTTAATGCACTCAAATGGCATCTCACTCAGAGGAATATAAACATAATCTTTCTCTTTTTTTTTTTTTTTTGATTCATAAAATAATCTCAAACTGCCACAAAGGGTATGATAAAATTATTAAGTTTGTGACAGTCCTTATGAACCAAATTCACATTGGGACTTCCAGAAAGATGGTGTTGGAGAAGGTAGGCAGGACTCAACTCTCTTACAAAAACAACAGAGGAAGGGCAAAAAGCTGTCCAAGGAACCTGCTTTGGGGATCTGCAGACCAAGAAAGTTCTGCACATTGTCAAGAAAAGCAAAGGACAGAGAAATAAAATAGTTGAAATGAAAACTGTGAGTTACTAATCCTCATGACTGGGAATGGCACCTATCACCCACCCTCAAGGCAAACAACCAGATAAAATCCGTGGCTACTGCGCCAATAGAAAGGGGATCAGACACCTTACTCATTGGGAAAAGGGAGGGTGCAGCAGAGGATGGAGAGAGGTTTCTCTTCAGTGAGTTTGGCCAGCAAAGCCCACTTTGAATACCATAATAAGCAAATGGAGGTTGGAAGAAACACCTTGATAGAAAGATGCACCAAAGAATGCCATCTGCTGACAGGCCAGGGAATTGAATTAAGAAAAAATGCTTCTTGGAGTCTCTTGTGTCCCAGACCCCTTGAAACTGATCTGTGACACATTCATGAGTCCCTGGCCCAATTTGGAAAATTTAAGCTGGGCAGTTTTAAAGACTTAGAATAAATTGAACCAAAAATCAAAGAACAATGAAAAAAAGCCATAGGTAAGAGAGAGAAACTGACAGATTAAATTCACCAACCTAATCAGATGCCTAGACATGAGCAAAAAAATTACAAGACATATTGAGAATCAGGAAGATGTGGTTCATCCAAAGGAACAAACCAATAATCGTGATGAGAAACAGGATTTAAAACCACTCATCAATGATGATCACACAAATCTCCTAAATCAATTCAAGGAGTTGAAATTATATGACAAAAGAGATAAAAGGATATTAAGAAGACACTGGGTGTGGATAAAGAACAATATAAAAGCCTGCAAAGATAAGTAACAGAGTTTATGGGAATGAAAGACACAATGGATGAAATTAAAAATACATTAGATACATAGAACAGCAGATTTGAAGCAGGAGAAGAACAAGTAAGTAAAATTGAGGACAGAACATCTGAATTTGAAAGGACAGGAGAACAGACAAAAAAAAAGAATGGAAAAAATTGAATAGGGTTTCAGGGAATTGAATGACAACATGAAATGCACAAACATAACAGGTGTCCAGAAGGAGAGTAGAATGGAAAAGGGGCAGAAGGAATATTTCAGGAAATAATGATGCAACATTTCCCAACCCTTATGAAAAGCATAAATATCAACATCCAAGAAAATCAACACACCCCAAATAGAGTAAATAGAAATAGACCTACTCAAAGATACCTACTATTCAGAATGACAAATACCAGAGATACAGAGAGGATATGAGAGTAGTAAGAGAAAAGCAGTGAGTCACATACAAGGAAAGCTCAATAAGACTAAGTGCCAATCTCTCATCAGAAACCATGGAGGTGACATGGCAGTGGTATGATGTATTTAAGGTACTGATAGGGTAAAACTGACAACCAAGAATTCTTTATCTGTCAAAACTGCCCTTCAAAAATGAGTGTGAGTTTAAAGTCTTCACTTTGTAAACAAAAACTGAGAGAGTGTGTTAACAAAAGACCAGATTTACAAGAGATACTAAAGGAAAGCCTCAAAGGAAAAGGCAATGGTAAGAGACTTGGAGAAGAGTGTAGAAATAAAGATTATTAGTAAGAGCAACTTAAGGTAAAAAGATAGACAATAGTCAAATATGACAACGGAAAGCCAAAGGATTAAATGGATGAAAAGTGTAATGCCTTTGCAGTAAAAACATTGAATGTTACTAGATTGAACTCCCCAGTCAAAAGACATTGACTGATGGAATGGATAAAAAATATAAGCCATCTATCTATATGCTGTATATAAGAGAATCATCTGAGATGTAAGGACACAATCATGTTGAAAGTGAAAGGTTGGAGAAAGATATTCCACACAAATAGCAACCAAAATCGATCTGGAGTAGCAATATTAATTTCAGACAAAATAGATTTTAAATGCAAAACTGTTATAAAAGATGAAGAACATCATTATATATTAATAAAAGGAGCAATTAACCAAGAAGAATTAATTATAGTAAATATTAATGCCCCTAACCAGGGTGCTCCAAGATACATGAGGCACACACTAGCAAAACTGAAAGGAGACACAGATGTCTGTACAATAATAGTTGGAGACTTCAATATACCACTCTCAGCACTGGATATAATATCTGAACTGAGGATAAATAAGGGAACAGAGAGCTTGAATAATATCATAAATGAGCTAGACCTAACAGACATATATAGATTCCCCAAAACAACAGGACATACGTTCTATTCAAGTGCTCATAGATCCTTCTCCAGGATAGAACATACGTTGAGTCACAAGACAGGTCTCAAAATTTTTAAAAAAGATTGAAATTATACAAAGCACTTTCTCTGGTCATAATAGAATGAATCTGGAGACCAATAACAGATGGAAAAAGGGAAAATTCACAAATATATGTAGATTAAACAACACATGCTTAAATTATCAGTAGGTCAAAGAAGAAATTGCAAGAGATATCAGGAAATATCTCAAGGTGAATGAAAACTAGAACAAAACATATCAAAACCCCTGGAATATATCAAAGGCAGTACTGAGAGGAAAATTTATAGGTCTCAATGCTTAAATTAAAAGAGAAGAAAGGGCCAGAATTGAAGACAGAACTTCACCCCTTGAGGAACTAGAAAAAGAACAGCAAGCTAATCCCAAACCAAGCCAGAGGAAAGAAATAACAAGGATCAGTGCAGAAATAAATGAAATTGAGAACAAAAAGCAATGGAAAGAATCAACAAAATCAAAAGTTGGTTCTTTGAGAAGATCAACAAAATCAACAAAGCCACAGCTAAACTGACAAAGTAAAAAAGAGAGAAGATGCAAATAAATAAAACCAGAAATGAGAAGGGGGCATCACCACTGGCCCTGCAGAAATAAAAGAGATTATAAGATGATACTATGAACAACTATATGTCAACAAACTAGAAAACATAGATGAAATAGACAAATTCCTATAAACACATGAATAACCTACACTGACCATAGAAGAAATAGAAAACCTCAACAAAGCAATCAAAATAAAGAGGTTGAATAAGTCATCAAAAACCTCCCAAGAATAAAAAGATCCAAATGGCCTCAGAGATGAATTTTACCAATCATTCACAGATGATCTAATACCAAGCTTGATCTAATACCAAGCTTGATCTAATACCAATCTTGCTTCCAAAAAATTGAACAGGAAGGTACACTACCATACTCATTCTATATTGCCAAAATCACCCTAATACCAAAGCCAGATAAAAATACTATGAAAAAAGAATACTACAGGCTAATTTCTCTAATGAATATAGATTCAAAAATCTTCAACAAAATACTTGCAAACCGAATCCAAATGCATATTAAAAGAATCATACATCATGATTAAGTGGGTTTTATCTGAGGTATGCAAGGGTGGTTCAACACAAGAAAATCAATTAGTGTAATAAAACAAATTAATAAATCAAAGAAGAAAAACCATATGATCCCTTGATTGATGCAGAAAAGACATCTGACAAAATACAGCATCCTTTTCTGATAAAAATACTCCAAAAGATTGGAGTAGAAGGAAGCTTCTTCAACATAGTAAAGAGCATCTATGAAAAATCCACACCTAACATTGTACTCAACAGTAAAAAACTGGAAGCTTTTCCACGGAGATTGGGAACAAGACAAGGATACCCCCAACATCGTTATTCAATATTGTACTAGAAGTTCTAGATAGAGCAATTAGACAAGAAAAAGAAATAACAAGCACCCAAATAAGAAAGGAAGAATTAAAACTTGCACTATTTGCCGTTATGTTCTATATCTAGAAAATCTTTGTTGTGGTTAACTATACACAAATGATAACTTTCTCTCAAGAACTGTAACAAATATACAGTACTAATACATGGTGTTAATAGAATGGTTTGAGGGACAAATACACCAAATATAAACTATGGCTTATACACAGTAGTAATATTATGATGGTGTTCTTTCTTTAATTGTGACACAGCAATGTAAGATGGTGGTGGTGGGGTAATGTGTGGGAATCCTGTACAGTATTCATGATTGTTTTGTAAACTCACAACTTCTCAGAGCTTTCCATGGGATTTATCTATTTTATACCTTTCCATGCAGCTTTATTAGAACATAGTTGAATATAAAACCTTAGGGATTGTTTTCATTTACTTTGTTATAACTCTCTTTTGTAGAGTCCCTCTTTTATCTTCTTCCTAATGTGACTTTGGGGTTGTCTAACGCTACTGATAATGCTCAGCAACCTAATATGGATGGATTGGGGATAATTTCATGACCTACCCTGGCATTTTACTTTATTTCACACCTTGAATCATCATTCAAAGATGACTCATAAACATCAGTGTGCTTTGCAAACATGCTCCAATTTATTCTGGCCTCTCAAATGTTGTGGTGTTTTAAAGTTAAGCGTGACCTCCATTATATAGCTCTTTTGTTTGTTGCAACTACCATACTCAGAATTGGCAAGTCAGCCTTGTCAATTTGTGTTGAGACCAAAAATATATATTTCTAGGAAAGTGAGGAAATGTGAAAATAATGTCAAGGTTAATAAAATGTGGGTGAAAAATGTCAAAAATTAAGTGAAATCTCCAGGTTTCTCTTTGTAGCTCAGAAATAAAAAGATGATGAAGCTGGGATTCTGTAAGTGTAACTGCTGTTCCACCTGCACCAGAATCACTGATGGCATTGCTTACAAACGGAGGCTTTCTAGGCCCTATTCTGTGCATACTGAACCATAATCTCTGAAGGCAGGGTACAGGAACTGCATCTTTCAACACCCTCCCAGTGAAAGTTTGTGAGCCACTTTTCAAAAGCAGGTTTTTGCCCTCCAAAGCAGCTTAGTTCAATTTCTGTTTCCCTATCAACCATCCCTCTGCCTGCATCTCATCCTTTTTAACTAGTAATTGCCACCCATGTGACATTCATTTGAATTATGTCCCATACCACTATCTTTTTCAAGTTCAGCTTTCCTCTGCCCTGAACCATATTTCTCCTCTTGACCCTTATTCTAAGAATTTTCCCCAAACCATTCTGAGTTCTTACTCTGTTAAGGATAGCTTTAACTATTTCCTAGATCATTTTAATCACTTCCTTTCCTTGACCAAGACATTATTCAACAAGAATGATTTCTTCAAATGAGTTTGCATATTCTTGCCTGTCCCCTGAGCAGTGGGGCCAATAAAGAGTCATGTCTTTCCTTGTCTCCCCACCATGGATTCAATTCTTTGAATTCATTAAATAGCATACAAATATACTGTTATTGCAGAGGATATGGACAAAAGAGTATAGTGCATACAAAAAATAAAATCCCCAGGAAATAAAATTCACCAACAATCCCAGAATTTAAGAGCTACATAATGTTAAAAACCACTGATTCTGAATTTTGCCTGAATTTGTTCCTATAACTTTTTTTTGTGTGGTTCAACCAGAAAAGCGGAAACAGCAGGAGACATATCTACATATCTATGTCTGTCTTCTTGTCTGTCTGTCTCATTCATCCATCCATCCATCTATCCATCCGTTTATCTATCTTTCTTTCTTTCTATCTATCTATCTATCTATCTATCTATCTATCTATCTATCTATCTATCTATC
>JAKSZT010053888.1:7775369-7845501 GCA_026826555.1 Tolypeutes matacus | reverse complement strand
ATCTATCTATCTATCTATCTATCTATCTATCTATCTATCTATCTATCATCTCTGTATTACTTAAGAGATTTATTACAAGGAATTGGCACACCTGATAGGGGGCAG
This sequence comes from Tolypeutes matacus, assembly GCA_026826555.1. NCBI lineage: Eukaryota > Metazoa > Chordata > Mammalia > Cingulata > Chlamyphoridae > Tolypeutes > Tolypeutes matacus. The sequence continues at coordinate 7,845,396 of JAKSZT010053888.1, read as the reverse complement.
GATGTTGGCTAGACAGATCCAAACTCTGTACAGTTTGCCAAGAGGGCAGGCTGGCACTCTGAGACACTGGCTGAAATTTAGGAAAATTTCTTATTTTCTCAAGGAAGCCTCAGCCCTTCTTTTAAGGCCTTTAAACTGATTTTAATTAGTCCCCCACAGATTATCTAGGATACTCGCCCTTAAGACAACTGATTTTGAATTTGAATCATATCTACAAAATACCTTCACAGCAACACCTAGATTAGTATATGATTGAATAATTGGGGGCTGAAGCCTAGCCGAATTGACACATCAAAAAGACCGTCACAAACAATCTATGTCATATGCTTTTTATCTCAAGGAATTTAATCTCATTACAAAAGGAGTACATATACATTGTAGGAATTTGGGAAATACAAATAGGCTCACAGAATAAAAGACAGGCAATCCATAAATCTGCTATCCAGAGATTTATTTATCTGACATAGTGCTTTTTGTATTGGTGTTTGTAGCAAATATTTCCCAAATCACAGTTCTTATATCTTTGAGATACCCCCTTAACATTTATCCTTCGTCTGGAAACTATTTCCTCAGCAAATTCTGTTAGCTCATGATACACTACTGAGTCTATTGGTCAATAATTTGATAGAATTTATAGCAGGGTATTAGCCTTTTAATGGCTTTCTTGGAGTCATCAAAATGCATACTTAAATGCCATGTTCAATATAATTAAATATTTAACAGATATAGAAAATCTCTTAAGCTTTGTCATGATTCCTCCCAAAACAGCTTGATTAGGAGAAACATAATTACAAGGAACTCTGGACAAATTTTAAAAGATATTATAGGTGATGGATTTATGATTATTTGGAAAAATAATTAACTGAAAACAAAACTTCCTAGTATATTATTGGCTTACATGACAGCCAAATCATTTTTGTTGTCAACTGAAAACAGACATACCTAAGGAAATTTTTGCATTAAGGTATGTACCCATGTGAAGGAAGAGAAAAGAAAACATATTTCATGATATTAGGAGTCACCTAAGTAACAACACATGAGATTGTTGAGAAAAATATAATACATCTCTAATATATGTGACATGATTTTGGTATGGAAAATACCAATAGTTTTAAAGGGTTTGTGCTATGAAACAGCTATGTCCTTTGACAATTTAAATAAATGGAAATCCATTAAAATGGAACTCCATATTGGACCTAGATTCTTTCATAGATAGTTAATATTGGAAAAAGAACTGTTAACTGTGCAAATGTGGTTATCCATGTTAAAACAAAATGCAAAATATTCAATGCAAAACTGTCTTGGGACAAATTAACCATGGTTGGCAAAATGCCAGAAACAAGCATGTCTTTCCTCTTTTGTGTTAATTACTGGTCTTGTGACTGTTACGCATGGAGAGAGGAAAGCTTTTCATCATTGTTCTCCCAATTCAGACATAGTGAAACAGAATGTCAGGAGCACAATGAGCCTTCACATTATGAATACTTGGTACTTTGATGTCTATATTACCTTTGGAGATTATTCCTTTCACTAAAAACCATGAGGATCAGATTCTTAAAAGCATTGATTGTTCACATATATGAACTGTTGTCTCCTTGTTCCAAAACTCCCTGCCCATGCCCCCCCCCACACACACACACACTAAAGCAGGGGTTCTTAACCAGGGGTCCGTGAGCTTGAATTGAACTTCAAAAAAACATTATTCTTGTGCGGACCTATTGGTGCGGGGGTGATACATTTATTAAATAATACACAGTATAGTGTGGACTTAGTAAGGGCTCCGTGGTTTTCACCTGACTGGCAAAGGGGTCCGTGGGACAACAAAGGTTAAGAGCCCCTGCACTCAAGTTTGTCTTTGGTGGAAACAGTAAAGCACTGAGACGTTGGCTGTAGAGCCATTTGTGGTTTGCACCTTTGGTGGCTGTGTCTTCATGGTCCCATCTCTGCCTCCTAAGGTAATTTGGAGTTACCAGACCTTTGTTGAAATCTCTATGTAATAGTAACTATTCTATTTAAGCCTCAGTTTCTTTACTTGGAAAACGAATCTAGTTATTAGATATTACAGGCTCAAATGAGATGAGGCATGTAAAGACTGACAAATGTTAGCATTTATGTTAGGTGATCTTAACCATTCTGAACAAAACAGGGGCATTCCACACATATGCAGATGTTCTGTCATGTAGCCAAATCATTTCAATGATTGCCATAATTTCTCACTCTCCTTTTGGAAACTTGACATCACATAGCTGTTTTGAACATTACTGAAGCATTTTGTCAAATATACACTAGTCTAGCAGATTATTTCATGAAGACAGTTTTTGGAAAAATAACTTCTTTTACATTGGCTCTATAACTGACATTTTTAATTTCCTCTTGCATTAAATATATTTATTATAGCAGTATTGTGTTGGGGCTGCCAACTATTAATAAGCATATACCCAGATCGTTAATAGCCATATACAGTAGTAACTGATTCAATGTAAAATACAACCAGAACATTATCCATCTTGTAAGATGACAGGGTTCCAGACAAGGAAAATTATTTGTAAAATTAAAACATTAAAATATAAAGTTCACTTCTGCCAATCTACCCTTCCATTCTACCCCTCTATATGTTAGGTAATATATGGTCCATTTTTAAAGTGTATGAAAAACTTGTGCCTCTGTCAATGCAAAAACACTTGACAGGCTAATTTCAAACATATTAAAATCATATAAATCAACTATTTTGCAAATTCTAGAGGAATATGTAATGTTTTATCTTTCTTGAACATTCAGATAAACTATATAGTGTAAGTTTTTTAATCTCAGTGTTTGTGGGTGTGTGTGTATGTGATTGTATTATTTCACATTTGTTTAGTTAGTTGTTTTTCACTTGATATCACCTACATGTTGGTAAAGACATTTAATAATTGACATAAATGTATAGAAATTAAGCTTCCTTCTAGGCTTCTGCTTAGTAACACTGCAGAGAATATATGAATGTGATACTTTAAATGTTTCCAGTATATTTACCAGGTATAAGCAATGGCTTTATAACTTCAAACATAGTACAGGGTATTGGCCAAAACACATCAATTAAAGATAGTTAGCTTCCTTTTAGAAACCATCCAGAATTAGTCTTGCTTATCTCTTACTTAGATAAAGGATCTGAGTTTGGAAAAAAGGATACATTTAGTACAATTGGAAAATAGTTGTTCTTTTTTTCCCCTAGTTTCTCAGATATAAATGACTTCATAGATATTGATTTTTTATGTTGCTATCCAAAAACTAAACATTAAATATAAAAGAATGTTTGTTTCATAAAACAAAAACTTTTAGGCCTACATTAAAATTTATTAGTCAATATTTCATTTTAGGTGAATGGTATTACATATTTTATACATTTAATAAGTTGCATTATTTTGAATTTATGGTTTGATGAGTTTTTTTTATTAGAGAAGTTATGAGCTTACAAAACAGTCATGGGTAACATGCAGAACTCCCATACATAACCCCTTCACCAACAACTTACATTGTTGTGGAACATTTGTTACAGTTTATGAAAAACATTGTCAGACTATTACCACTAACTATGGTGAAACAATATTTCTCTTCTCATTAAAGGTGAGATAGAACCTTGGGGTTAAAAGCCCCAATTCCTCCCATTTGGTGCTTCCTTTGTTTTCTGCTGTGCTTTAAATCGAGGCCCTCCACTCAGTGTAGATGCCAAGGTCTCTAGGGAGCAAGGAGGGGCTGAGGGGCTGGTGTGGCCCTCAGAGAGCAATTTACCCCCAGCCAGAGATAAATGGGGCCCTGCAGGCACAGTATCCAGGCAGGGCCTGTCTCAGGACCTGAGTCCTGCTATGGGCAAGAACTCACCCCCTGGCCTGAGCCTGTCAAGGGAGTTGATGGAGCTTCCCAGCCTAGACCCTCTGGATGGAACGTTCTTGCTCTGCAGACCACCACAAAGGCCAGTGCACAGTTGACCCTGCAGGAATTCAATTCATTCCTTACAGCAGTTTTCTTTTTTGTTAACTTTTTTAAAAATTTATTTTTAAAGAAACTCTAGATTACATAAATGTTGCAGTGAAAATGTAGGGGATTTTCATATGCCCTAACCCTTCCGCCTCCTACATATTGCCCCATTAACAACATCTTTCAGTGTTGTACGTTTCTTACAATTGATGAACACGTAACAAATGTACCATACTCATGTAATATGTTATTAATAGAGGAAAATATGAGAGGGGGAGGGGGTGGGGTAAATGGGAATCCCTTATATTTTCTATGTGACTTTTCTGTAAGCTAAAGCTTCCTTGAAAATAAAGTGAAAAAAATAATAAGACACTGGGGGAACATACAGAAGAAATTGTCAATATTCTTAAAAGATAACAGATCTTACAGTGATGAAAGGCACAATGCAAAAAAAAATGTTTTGTTTTGTTTTGTTTTGGCTTTGTTTTGGGGGAGGTTTTGGATTGCAGAAGCATTGCACCTGTGGCAGGGGAGGATCACTGGTGCGGGGTGTCAGTGGTGGGGGGATATGTGGGGAGGGGTGCACCTGGGGCGTGCCTCTATGGACTATGAAGGTATTCATGTGGTCATGGTGTATTGTCTTGGTTGGTGGAGGCCCACACAATAATCGATGGAATATTGAATTCCCGTTCTGGGAAGTCCTGCTACGTTTTCCAATAGTGTGGCAAAAATCTCTAGAGTGCATGGGCAGTGCCTAGTGAAGGAGGACAGACCAATACGCCAGGCCCTTGCGATTGAGGTTTGATGTGTTCTGATCTGTGAATACAGTTGTGTAATAAACCCCAACAAACATATAGAATATTTTCATCACCTCAGAAAGTTTGCTTACCCCTTTTGCAGTCAAAATGCCTCATCCTCTATCCTAAGCAATCACTGATCTGATTTCTAACATTATAGATTGGTTTGCCTATTCTGGAATGCTATATAACTGGAGCCATACAGTATTTAATTTGGGGGGATGCTTCTTTTTCTTAGCATACCAGATTTCTTATGCTTGCTATTTGCATAATATAACTTCTTTTCCTTTTTTTTTTTTTTTACTTTCATTGTATCTGTTTTCTTATAGTAATGGGCATCTATTTTTGATAGCATACGGTTGTATCTTTCTGTTTTTCAATCTAATCTGGCAATATCTGATTTATTATTGGATTGTTGATACATTACATTTAATTGATATGGTTGGATTTAAATGTTACTACTTATTTTCCATTCATCCTCTCTGGTTTTGTTATTCCCTTGCTTCTTTCTTGCCTTCTTTTAGGTTAATCACATATTTATTCATATTCAACTTTATGGTCTTTATGTGTTAGACTAGAAATGACTTGGGTGTTATTTAAATTTCCATAACACACCATGATATCTTTTTTTTATTTTTGTGTACACTATTACTAGGTCTATTTATAATATGTAGATAATAGAACTTCATTTTTACTACATATAATGAATGAGACAGAGAGGAGTTAAGAATTACTTTCAAATTTTTGGTAAACTCTCATGCCACTTATTAGAATAGGGAACATTGGAGAATGAGAAGCAGGAATTCCTAAATTTAATTTTGTACATATTAAGTTTGAGATGCCTGTGTAATATAAAAAGGGATATGACAAGGGGTACTCAGTGTACAAGGCTATTAAAATTAGAGGTGAAAGGTTCACACAATTTGTCTTATAATGTTATTGAACTTTTTCATTTTGAACTTTTACATGTAAAGAATATAAAAAAGATGTAACACATTTTTACTATTTTTGTCTTTCTATTCCCAAATAATGCTAAAAAATTATAAAATTAATTTCTAATTAATGTTAAATAATAAATGTTTTTGTAGCATTTATTATATCCCCTTGACTAACCTTTTGCTGAATAGCTTCGGTCTGCTAATTTTTTTTTGCTTGTCTGTGTTTTATATTCTTCTTTCTCTCACTTCGCTCTCAGCCTTCATTTCTTGATGGTACTGCATAGAGAAGCTACTCCTTTTCCTGTCTTCTAATGTGCTGCTTCCAGTATGCTTGGAAACCACCAATATTAACTCCATTTTCTCCAGTACTAATGTTCCTTTAAATTCAGATTGTAGTTTACTCAGCCTTTAATGAAGATATACACACATCTATCACTAAAGATAATTATGGATTTTAAGAAAGCCATTTCTTTATTTGTAGCACTGGTGAGTAAACCTCACTGGCTGATTTGAGATTCAGATCTTGTGATGGTCAAACTTTTTTTTTTTTTGCAAGACTAGCTTATCCTCATGTATCAATGACTATTTAAGACAAGCCAAGTGTTATCACCAACACATATTTATCTTAATTTAAGTAAGTGTAACTTGAAATGCAAGGCTGGATTGTCTTCTATTTGTTAGCCAAATGTTAATTAGCACAAAAACAACAATAATAACAGTTAATATTCATTGGGTGCTTTCCAGGTTGCACATTCTGTGCTAAGTCATTTGCAATAATTTATTGTTTAATTATAATAACGCTACAAACAAGAGTACTATTATAGTCCCCAATTTATAGGAAAATGGGGAAAGTGATGCTTGAAGAGATTTTTTTTTTTTCATTTTATCAAACAGTAGCTGGTACAGTCATCATTTAAACAGATTTTGTTTTACTCCTGAACCTGAGAGTTCAGCTACCATGTTCTTCAAACAGGTTTCAGTGCGTATGTTTATATATATATCCACTCTTGTATCACGAACAGAACAATTTTCTTATTTGTTTTACATTAACACTCTCACACATACAATTTTAATTTAATTATAAGTTTCATTGTCCAAATCCACAAAGCTTTCAATGTCGTATATTGTGATGTCAATTATACTTGCAAAATTCATTGAACTCTCTATTAGCATTGATGATCAAACAGGTCCTGAAGTAAATTATAGTTTTTGTTATTATGGTGATTTTTAATTTGTTTCATAAAAGTTTATCCATGCTTTATCAGCAGCTTTTGCCTCTTACAATAAATGGGCTAAAATTTATGGATTTTCCTTAATACGCAAAGATCAGTTAGTCCCATACTCCCTTTCATGAGATATAGACATGCAAAAGAAACATTAAAAAATTCCTGGTTTGAATAAGTAAAAGTATTAAAAGGAATATTATCTGTAAATAAAGAAGGGAGAAAGAAAAAAAAAAGGTTTTCCTGAATCTACAATAGCATGCTTATTAGTATCCTAATAAAATTTCTTTGAAACTCACTTTATCGATGTGTTCTTATAAAAAGCAGAAAATGTATTTTTTGGGAATTGTTTGTCTTTGCAGAACTCATTGTTTTCAATACTCCACTTTTGTTTAAAAATACTATATTTATTTTTCTCTAATGCTAAAATTAATAAATATTCCTTGCCCAAAATTCAGAAATGTCATATTCTCTTCCAATCTTCTTTCCTTCTTTCTTTTTAGCTTCCTTCTACCCTCTACCCACTTCTCTCCCTCCCTCCCCCCTCTCCCATATGACTATGTGTATATAGTCTTTATATTCTTTTATTAAAGCCAAATTTATTGAGTTATTATTTCCATACAGTAAAATTCACCCTTTTCACTGTACTAGTTTACGAATTCTAACAAACATACACAATCATGTAAATACCACCACAATCAAGGTAAAAAATATATGACCATCACCCAAGAAGTTCCTTCATGCCCCTTTTTGATCAATCCCCTCCTCATTCCCCATCTCCAGGCAAACAGTGTTCTGTTTCCTGCCCCAAATCATTGTCTTTTTCAGAACGTCACATAAATGGAATAATACAGTCTGTGGCCTTTTGAGTCTGGCTCCTTTCCCTTAGTAGAATGCTTTTGAGAGGTACCATCTCATTACATTTATCAGCATGTCCCTCTTTCTTATTGCTGATAGCATTCCATTCCATGGCCGTGGGGACTCGGCAGCAATGGAGCTTTATTGTATTTACAGTCTACGCCTGGGAAGAGCAGGTTTCAACATCTGCCAGGCCAGTGGTGTGGGGGATGGATGCTGTTGCTCCATTTACTGATAATACACTACAAGTTTCAAATTCTTCTAGCAGTGCGTTGTCATTGCCTCTTTTTTTTTTTTTTTTGTCTTTAAACAAATTTTCTTGATACATATTAATAAAGCATACAATTTACCCAAAGTATACAATCCATGGTATTTAGTATAATCATATAGTTGTGTGTTCACTTCAATAATCATTAAAGCATTTTTGTTATTTCTTTTTTTTTTATTGTTGATACTTTGTATTTGTGTGGTACTTTTTAAAATATATATCTTAAAAGATGCTTAGATTACATAAATGTTACACAAAAATTACAGGGATTCCCATGTTCCCCACCTCCCACACCTCCCACAACCTCCCAGATAAACATCCTTCATTAGTGTGGCACATCACCTGCGATGGATATACACATCCTGGGGCTCTGCCACTAAGCATGGACCATAGTTCACATTGTAGACCACACTCTCTCCCACACAGTTCTGCATGGTGTATGCTGATGTAAAATGGCCTGTATCTGTCGTTGTAATGTCACACAGGATAATTCCCAAGTCCTGAGAAAGCCCCTGTATTACAACTGCTTTTCCCTTCCCTGCCCCAAAAGCGTCGAGTGGCCACTGGCTCCACCTCACTCTTGTATTTCGTCCATTGCTTGAATCACAATATGTCTACAACAGAATACCATTAAGTTCACTCTAGTCCATAGCTCTTCCTCCAATCCCGTCATTGCCTCTTGTAAAGGGTGAAGACTGGGATGATGGAGAGATTTTCTCACTTTTGTGCCCCGCCCTCAGCTTCCAGCCAGCCCAGCATGTCCACCCCACAGAGGGCGTCTTCATCCCCACTCTTGCCCTTCCTAGGCAGTGAATTGCCTGCTGTTGCCTGGTACTCCATGCTAGCCCTACCTTGGGAGTATGGGGGCTCTCTGTTCTGGCCTAACCAGAGTTTTTAGGAAGGCACTGGACCCCTAGGTCTCTGTGCAGGGCTTTCTCAGCTGCTTGCCACTCCTCTGCTCTGCAGCCGCACTCTGCCTGCCTTGTATCTGCAGTTGCTCCTGAATGGGACTCCCCTGCTCTTCCCTCCAGTGGTAGATCTCTGCATTGAGAAGGTACCAGCTCTTCCATCCAAGATGATTTCCTCCCCTGCCCAGGCAAAGGGAGTTTTTCTTCTACTTTCTCCAGCTACATTGCATCTTTGCTGCCCCTTCTCTGGGTCTAAATGTTTTTGTTCTGTGTAAGAGACCAGGGAACTGCAGGGCGTTTTGTTTCTGTCCCCCTCAGCTACCCATCCCCAGTGCCCTGCAGTCTGCCTGCCCCACTGATGCCATCTCCCTTCAGGCCTAACCTGCTCCAGACTTTCTAGTGAGCACCTGGTGAACGCTGCTGGAAAGAGCTTGTGAGTGAACTATTGGGCATCAAGCTATTCCAAACAAATACACTAGGCTGTGCTTTCCCTTGGGTTGTTTTTTTTTTTTTTTTTTTAATTTTAGTTCCTTTTTTCCTTCTATCACTGTCCGGCGGCCAGGGCTGCTGCTTTCTGTGCTGCTCCACAGGCGAGACAGTTCCTTGCCCTGTATCTCCTTGGAGGGGCTTGTCCTTCTTTGGAATTCAGGTTACTTGGTTGCCTTGTAATCGCAGCTTTCCGATGGATTCAGGGAGTTATCATTTTGTAGATTATCTGGCCTGTTTTCGTTATTGGAGTGAGTGTGACATTTTGCAGCTTTTTAAATTCTAAGCAGAAGTGGGAGCCTCCTCTTTATATTTTTTATAATCTGTGTTTTTACTTACAAATGTATTGTAACCAGCATTCCTTCATAACTTGAAGTGGAGTATCCTACAATTTTTAGCTATCATGCTATTTTTTAATTTATATTTCAGTGCTTTCTCCAAGAATTGTAGTAGGACAGCAGGATTATGCTTTGCACAGATAGTGGCTGTGATAATAATTCTCCTAAAAGTGGCTGGATATAATCATTCTAAACCAAGAAAATAAAATAGAATTAAGAAAAAAAAAGAAGGCAAATAAAAATGCACCCCATTAGTGGCGAAGTATCCTTCCAAATAGGTTGGTATGCTATGATCTTTTAAACAGTCATGAAAGGTGACTGCAAGATCGGGCCACAGTCGCAGGTCCCTGCCCTCCGCAGTAAATTTCTTATCTGGAATGCACATTAGGTTTTCTGCTTCAAGGGTGACCAGTGCTCACGGCTCACATTCATTCTCACTCCCAAATTATGTGATGCTTCCTTCCTCGTTTGACATCTTCAAAGTGAAAAGTGTCATTGCAAGGGAAGCATGAAGATATAATCAGACCCAAAAGGCTGCCTTAGAAACCTACAAGAAGGCTTCAACTTAGTGGAGTGAAAAACAAATGGAGGGAGAGTAGTATTAACGTGCATTATCCATAAAGAATTTGATTTTCTTAATTGTTTAAAGGTAACATTTTGTAAAATTTTAATATGTGGGATACCACTGTATGGGTACAGCATTTTGAGTGAGATATCTAGAAAATAGACTATCTGAAAATTAGTTAATAAAATAAGCTTGGTGGTTTGAATATAATCAAGAGAAAATTTATTTTAATTTGAATTGCTATAGCATTAGTTTAGCAGAGTATAGCAGAAGGTACTTCGTATTACTAGAGAAGCTTCCACACTTAGATAAACAAAAAAATATGTTTTTAAGGATAAATATAGCCTCAAGCTATAGACTTCTGTTTTTTTTTTTAATGTATACAAATGTTACTGTTTGATATTCTGATACCCTGTTTTAAGTGATTTAGGAAATTTGTTAGGATAATAGATATAAAGAAAGTTAGTTTAAAAATAACCAGTAAAGGAGACACCCTGTTCACGAATATCCAAAGTTTGAATGCTGCATATGTTTGATATAAGGTCTGTTAGGTTTTGATTATACACAGCTAGATGTCAATTCAATAAAGTAAGTTATAATGTAGTTTGTTAATGAACCCTCACTGCTTCCTCATTTACTTTGACTTGCCTAAGGCTGTCCATAGCTCAGCAGAAACCTTCTGAAGCCCTAAGTAGAGTCATTTCCTTATCTCAGGGATATTTTTAATAAGAACATAAATATTTTAATTTTTCATAGATGTTTATCATTTGGAGAGGGAAGTCTCTCTGTGTTGGGTCTGGAGAAAGCAACAGGGAATGTCAGCTCTAGGCAAGAGATTCTGGCTCCGTTTTGTTCAGTATCAGTCCTTCAGAGTAGAACCTCCCTTTTTTTAAGCTCTATGAGTTCATTATCATCAAATAAAACTCTCAAATGTAGTCTTAAAACAAATACATATAGTATTTCTCGACTTTTCCATTAAACCTTGCTAATATTTAGTCATTGACCAATGTATATATTTGTATCTTTTATATATACATTTCCTTTTCCAAGAAGTAAGATTTAAATTTAAAGAACAGCACAAGAAATTGTGCCTTGTCTTTTCTCAATGATACATGTCCAATTATTTGAGTACACTGTACTTTGAAGTTCATAATCATTACATTCTTTCTTATTCTAGCTTTCAAAGGTGAGGACCTGATCACTGCACACTGACTTGTGCAAATATTCTACTTTGCAATGTGTGCTTCGTATAAATGGGCAGTTTGTAGCATAGGGGACAAAATGGGCAGCTTCTCTGCCATCTGTGTGCTAATTAACCAGTGTCAAACATAGCCTTGTCAGAGGGAAAAAAAAGTTATTCTCATTTCTACAGCGTGCAAATTATCTTGCTAAGATCACAAGGAAAGGGTCAAAGTTGGCTGTCAGAAATGGTTCTTGGTGTAATGGTTTGTACTTTAGAAAGGTCCTCGGAGTTTTCAAATAAAACATAGTCTCAACTGTACTTCCACGTCTAATTTATATGCCTATATAATAAAGTTGTAAACACAAAATAAGAAGAACCAGCCTTTTCATATACTAGTAAATATTTATAACTGGATCCTTTTTGTTGTTTGTCATCTTTTTTCCTCTAAGGATTTATACCTCTGAGGAGGGATAAAAAGGGAGGGGGTGAACTATTATATTAAAGCTACATGGAAATATAATTAAAATACTTTTGCATGAATGGTTTACTTGCTTTTCAACAATGGAAATATATGAGTTAAATAATCACTATATGGAGAGTTTGCCTTAAAATACAGTGTATTCCTAATTTCAAGCATGGTACCTTATGAATTAAAATTTTGGCATGAAAAAGAATAAAAATTAAACTCTTAAGGCCCATATTATTGTTAAAATTAGACTCCACTGAGGGACTTTAGCAGGGGACTTGTTAAGGGACATTAGTTATCTATTGTTCTTAACTATAATTTAGAAATTTAGTAATGTTTGACAATGGGATTGTTGGCAAACATGATTGTATGCACATCTATAATTTCATCCTTGCCAATAATACTAAATAATTGAAGATGAAATAATATTTTTTCACATTATGTCAACATAATTACTTTCATAATTAAAGTCATGAAATAATATATTACTTTCTGTACACTGAATTTTCTTATGGTCTTTTATTTTTTGCACAAAAATCCATTAATATTTGAACTTTTAAAAGTATATTTCATGTTTGGCTGTATATTGATTTAAAAAATGTGGTTAGTCAAAATTTTCATACTACCTGTAAAAAAGTATTCAAAGCTATTTTTACCAATGGGCAGAGTGGCAGAGTGACTTGAAGAGCAATGAAAAGTTTGTATGTGTAAAAATATGACTTTTAACTGGTAGGGTCATTATTTTGCGTTAAGGGACTTTAAAATGTCCCTGAAGAAAATGAGAGCATTTTAGTTCCCAAGAATACACACTGTATCTTTAAATCAATAACGCCTGTCTGTGTATTACTTTATTCTCTAAGACCCACTGGAGAGATCAGCACATCTGAGAAGCTTCCCTTCCTCCCAGGCCAACTTAAGTTGCCTCCTCAGTGCTTCCAAATCCAAGTCACTTAAGTTTCTTAAAAGGGAGAGAGCAGGTCTGTTTCTCTTTTGTATGCACAGGGCCTAAAATAGAGACCAGGCCATTAAGATTACAAAATCTTGTTGAATGAGTGACTAAATGAGCAGTCACCTACTAAACTGTAAAATTGTCATTCTAACATAGAGCCAGTCCTTGCGGGAATGGGATTTAAGGTGAGCTTTGGAAAGGTCTTGTTGTGAGGGGAAAATGTCCAGACTTTGGAACTGGTTAGAACTGAGTTGGAAACTTGGCTCCATTGCTTATTGACCGGGTGAACTTAAACAGGTCATTGAACAATTCTGAATCTCAATTTGTCATTCCAAAGAATGACAATAAATATGCTTACCTTCCAAAGCTGTTGAAAGAGTTAGGCACAGTACTCCTAAAATGCCTGATAGCACCTCTTCACTTGCAAGAAGGGGTCAACAAGAGATAGATCTTTAGTGCTTGAAAAGTATTTACAGACCAGTAAGAATCATAGGGCTCAGGAGATAGTTCTGAGATAGTCAATGTATGGTATTCCTTTAGGCCAATATGAGATTTCTTTTAAGCTGAAGAAATGAGAAAAAAATGAAAAGTAAATTAGATGGTAGCAACTGTGGTATCTATGAAAGGCATAAAATGATTATCCTGCTGTGTACTCTCTAATTTAGAACAGCATTATAGGCATGTGATTTATTTGATGGCTTAAGTTTTAAGTAAACTCTGTCATATAATATACTTTTGTCATGTAGTGTAGGGTTTCCATAGAAAAACAGAATATGGAAGTAGAGTTTTAGGTGGGGTTTAAAATTTCCCTTCTAGTTCTGCCTGTTTGGTTTCTTAAGATGTATTAAAAGATTTCCTCCATGTTGTATTTAGATTTATATTAACACTGTGGTTGTATGCATTACTAGTCTGGTTTACTGAGGAGGTAGGTGGTACCAGAGCCCTATTCTGGCCCTTCTACCCATGAAATTGTCATTAATATTGAATGTCTGATTTCCAAGTAAAGAATAGCTGAAGAGAAAAACAAAACAAAACATGTGTTGCCTTAATAGAGCATTGTCCCTGAAAGGGCTGTGTTAAAAATGACCTTTTAATGTTTTTTCATGAGCTAATTGAAAAGGCCTTCACTGGCTCCAAAATACCCCCTCTAGTTGTAATCCATAGGGACTAACTCTCAAAAGAAGTTTGAAATATGAATTACCAATATATTCTATTGTCTTATTCTTTTCTTCAGAGAATTTTAAGGCAAAACCAGCCCTGATAAGTAAAGCTAAATAAGCATTCCCATATGGAAAGGATATTAGAGTGTGGGAGTGTTGTGGAGTGGTTGAAGCAGGAGGTCAGTGCCAGTGACAAATCTGGGACTTTCTTATTGCACTGAATAACCAAGTTATGCCTGCTAACAACAGTGGGGGAAGCATTTTCTGGAAAGGTCATAGTGTGAATTAGAGAGCGAATTCAGTTTGAAACCTGGGCAAATTATAACCATCTACAATATTACACATTCCTTTTTTTAAGTACCAGTATAGTAGGTTTGAGCATTATGAAAGATTAGATATCCAAAAAGTAATACATTGAACCCACTTTTAAGATGGTAATAAGATCATTTAATAGATTTGTAAAACCGTTAAATGATTTTGCAGAAGAATTGCTTCACTTCTGAGTGAATCATAATCTCATAGGCAAGCATTTAACAGGAGATCAATACTCTTTTCTACTGTGCATACTATTGCAGCATCTGCTCCGATACACAGATAAATCCAGCGTGAACCAGGTGTTTAACGTTTTGGCCTGGCATCCTTATCCTGCTGCTCTTATCACACTCAAACTACAGACTTCAACATCTTGTTTCTCGTTAAGGAGAAATCAGTTGCTGGTGCACACATCGTCTATATTTGTCCCGAGATAAGTGAGAACATAAGACTAAAACTCAAGCTCCAAAAGCGCAGACATTTTCCCATGTTGTAAAAGTATGCTGTAGTAAGTCACTGAAATTTATTGTAGGAAAAAAAGAGAGGTAAATCAAAATAATTTCATATTATGAAGTGTTATGTTGGAGAAATAAATTGTTTTGGTACAGAAGGGGCTAAATCACATTTATAAATAAATATTATTGAACATTCATAACTACACTTAGTTTTTCCAAATTGATCATTTGCCTTCATCTAAAAGCAGCTATGTAACTTTAAACTGAAAGTTACCATCAGTAGCATTTACAAAAAGTTACGAGCCTTCTAAGGTGTCAGGAACAAAAAATATAGAATAGGTGGGAAAAAAAGATGGAAAAGTCAAGAAAAAGAATCATTATCATTTATTAAGCAAACCCTCTGTGACTGGATTTGTAGTAAATATCAGGTTATGTAATCTACACAATATATATTAGGTGTTACTAGAAACATGAAGGGAAAAAGTAAAGAAAATACAAAAACAGAAAACAAGGTTAACTATGAACAAACATACCGGTAGTTATACATTAAATTTTCTATTAAAATAAAGGAAAATCAAAGATTTATGGGTTGGATCAAAAAAAAAAAAAAATTCCATGCTGTTTATAAAACACTTATTAAAATAGAACTATTAAATTAAAATGCTAGATATATATATGTGTAGTAGGTAAGCCAAACACAGAACACAGGATGGAAATATGAATATCAGGTAACAAAATTTAAGCAAACAGCATTAAATGTGAAAAAGAAGATAATTTTGTCAGGACAATGGATCATTCTACCTTGGAGAACAACAGTTATGAATTGTATACCCTGAATAACATAGTACTGAAATATATATTTTTAAAAATCAAATAGAAATATAAGTAGAAATTGACAGAAGCACAATTATAGAGGGAGAGTTAAGTGCATGAAACTCAGTCTTTGAAAGATCAAATTAAAGAATAAGAATAAATAAATAGTCAAAAAATTGAATTTTATAATTAATAAGGTTACTTATATAATATATTAAACTTCTTACCACTAGAAGGATACCATTTCTGTAAGAATTACAAAATATGAAAATGTGAAAATATGAAAATGTCTCTGAATGAAATTTTTAAAACTTGAAAAAATTTCGGCAAAATAAAAATTCAATAAGCAATTTCATTGGCAATCACAAATTAAAACTAAACCATAAAAAGGTAAATTTAAATAAATCATACCTAAAAATTTCAAAATTTAAAACAAAATACTTTAATAACCAAAATTTATCTTAGAGAATGTTAAAAAGTAAGAAAAATTGCCAATATTAAGTTAAGCCATATAAAATGGTCATTTTTGTAAATCAAGAATGGCCAAATCTTGGCAATTTTTTATGGTTAATACGCTCTAACACAATTGAAACTGAGCTTTTAAATGCTTTAATGTGAAATATTTTAAATATTTTTAAAAAATGTTAAAAAAGTAGTAGATGAACACAAACACATGGCTGGAATTTATATATTGACATTTTGACATATTTGCTTCAGGTAGCTTTATTTTTCAGAAACAGATATTATAAATACAATTAAAATTCCTTCCTTCTTCCTTTGCCCTTCTTTACTTTTAAAGAGTTAAAACAGGGTGGTATTGGCACAGGATGAGATAAATAGAACAATAGAAGTCAATAAAACCTATAGAAATAGTTCCATTTACCTATGAAAAGAGAAATATGGCCAATGTGTAGGTTGTAAGTTAAATGACTTATTTAATGGCATAGCTAACAAGAGAAATATGAAACAGATGCAGTTTTTCTGTTTGAAACTAGTGGTTTGTATTTTTGTTTCTTTGTTTTAATACAATTGGCTTTGATATAACTGTTATAAAGACTAATAAATAAATAATAAGTTTATTATTTTTAAAATTTAATAAATAAATAAAGTGACATAATAAAATAAAATACATTTTAAAGTTTAGGAGCATAGATACTTTTATAAAGAATCTTCTCCAGATTGAGATAGACCAAATCTCAGAGCCAAGTTTAAGAGGCTATTCCTTAATATAATAAGCATTGGCTATCTGTAGGTTTGTGTGTTGTGGGCTTCCAATCGACATGAAAATGTGTTGAAATACTGCCGTGTATTTTATTGTTTTTCTTTTTAGTTGAATTAGCATTCCTTTTTCCCTTTGAAATTGGATCATTATCAACAATATCAGAAAAATATTCCTTACATGTATCCATACCCCTATCTTTTTTGCTTCAGAATCATATGCTACTTCTGCTCACAATACATATTTTTCTTATTTTCATAGCCTTCTCTTTGGTTCTTTTTCTATCACCACCCTGTTCAAGTATAATATTAAAGGAGTTAATTTCAATAAATGGAAAGACAATATGATCCATAAAAATAGGATTTAGCACAGTGACTAACAGTCAATGGGCCAGTTTAGCTTCCTGTCTCAAAAACAGGGTGTTAAATCTCTAGACATTATGATGAAAGTATTTTCTCTAGACTGAAAATATAGGATTGACATCCTCTTTCTCCATTTCAAAATAATGTGAGTTTGGGAATATTACTTAACAGATTGGTCAAATATCTCTTCTATAAATAAATGAATAAACATATATTACTTTAAAATGATAAGGATCTTTATTACAAATCCATTAAAGATAATCTATTAAAGTGCTCTTATAATCACTTCCTAATTTCAAGGATACTTCCTAAGCTTTGTTCTTTGTAAACTGGTAACTATTTAGGAGTTAAATAAGGCATCTGTTTTCAAATAATTTCGCTATTATACTAGTTATAGTCATTCACAAACTTTTTTGTTTGCCGTACTTTTCCTATTTTTATTATAGCATTTATTTCAATTTCCTGCCGTTTTTCCTTGGGAACACTTCTGTGACAGAGGCTACATTTCAATTACCTTTTCTTTTTCATGCCTAGTGCAGTGCTTGACCCATAACTGTGCTCAATCACTATTTTAGGAATAATGGAAATGACTTTTAATTCATGATTTTTTTCTTAACTGCGTAATTTACCATATTTTTTTGAAGGACAGTGGTAAAGGAGTATTTTGCACTAAATAAAAGAAACCCTATTTTGTTTTAATTTCAGTAAAGTCAATAAATATTTATTTGTTACCAAGACAACAGTGTAAGCAACATAATAATATAGAAATTATTTGAATTGTAGTATCCCAGTTTCCCATGCAAACTAATAATGTTATATACATTAGAATTCCATACTACTGTTTTCTATAGGCTGACTCTCACTGGCCAGTGAACTTGCTTTTGAGACTTGCCTTTGCTACTTGCTTATGCATAATTGGTTTAAATTTTGGTTAACATACCGGGGGAAAACTTAGTAATGCTTTTATCTTGATGGCTGTTACTGTTTAAGTGGAGAGTACAACAAGAAGGATAGGATATCAGGCTATAGAAGAGGCTGGATGCAAATTCTGGGTCTAGTACTAGTGATCTTGGGCAACTTATTTAACGTCTCTGCCTCAGTTGCTTGTTCTGTAAAATTTGAATAATAATTCATACTTTGTAAAGAAGTTGTGCAGGCCCAAACTTTAGCACATTCCCTAGCTTGCATTAAGTACTCATTATAACTCAGCTAGTAGTGCAGTGCTTTTTATTGTTCTTAATTCTCCCTATGATACCCTTTGATAGGGTCAGCCCTGAAAAATCAAATACAGGTTCCTATATATTGTTCCAGAAAAATTAAGTATTTATAACCTACATAGCCTTCTTTTCATAGATCACATTTGCTTGTGTTTTTCCTCCAGATTTGAAAATAGTTTCTAATCACTTAGCTGTCTGTGCATGGACATTACATATGTAAAAGGGTTTATACAGTATACTTAAAAGGTAATGGCAACAAGCCCAGGTATATTATATCACATTTCATTATGTTATTATATGTTTCTGTTATACTCTACAATATCTTTATCCTACATAAAATTTAATTAAAATACCTCCTATTTCCATTATTTATTTATTTGTTTATTTATTTATTTATTTTTGGTTTCCTAAAGAATTGTATATGAATGAGTATTAGTTTGCTGGGTCTGCTGTAATAAATTACTACAAACTTAGTGGGTTAAAACAATAGAAATTTATTCTCTCACAGTTCTGGAGGCCAGAAGTCCATTATCAAGGTGTTGGTCGGGTTTCCCTCCCTCTGGAAACTGGAGGAGAATCCTTCCTTGCCTCTCCCAGCTCTGGTGGCATCCCTTGGTTTATGACACCATAACTCCAGTCTCTGCCTCCTTCCATTTCATGTAGGTCTTTACATGGCTTTCTTCTCCAGTCTCTTCTTCCCTTCCCTATTCTTATAAGGACACCTATCTTTGGATTTAGAGCCCACCATCTTCCTTCTCAAGGATGATGACCTTATTTTCCAAATAAGAGTCCTGCCTGGAGATACTTTTGAGAGTCCACAATTCAGCTCACTACAGAATGAAAACTTGAATATATATTATTTTCCTGCATGCATAGGGAAAGCAATTCAGAATATGATTAAAAGGCAACAGCTTGATAAATATTGCAGAACCAATGGAAATACTATAGACTGATTAATAATTGTTGAATTTTTCTTGACTATTCTCTAAAAAAAACTTACCTCTTAAACAGATTCACACAATTAAGAATCTTTAAATTCTGCCAATAAAATTACCTTGGCTCTCCCAGGATATAATCTCCTCTCTCATGGGCAGTGTATTTAAAATGAGCTTTGAACATAATAGGTATTCAGAAAATGATACAGAGCTGAAATAGATTTAATCTCTAAAGTCACTAAAATATCTCCTAACAAATTTCTGCTTTCCTGACCCTAAATAGTTCTTATCTGGAATAATAGAAATGTTCGACATAGCAGAGTCCTTGATATCTGCTAGATAATATCACAACAGAGAGTTAGGCAGTGGGTAGGTTGTGGGTTTTTTTTTAATTACTAAATTATATATTTGATGGCATGGTCCTTGTAGGTCTCTGAAGTCTTAGTGTTTACAAGAACTCATTATCATCAGTATGATTCACCAGGAGGTAGTTCCTACTTTGAATTTATACAGATAATCTGATACTTTGAATCAGTTAAAATGGGGGGGGGCAATTAATATTTAAAACTATATTTTTCTCTATGCAGTGTCAAAATACCTGGATGAAATGTATAAAAATTCAATCAACTATAAGCTTTGTTTAAATAATTTGAAGTATACAAATGTTTCACAATTTCCAAATTTCAATTTAATATATTCATTTTTTTCTTTGGATGATTGATACTTTCAGACACAAATGTTAGCCATTCTTAAAAGTGTTTTACAGGATGTAAGACATCCACTGCAAAAGTCTTCCCTCAGAATCAATTAATGTAAGGACAAATCCCACTTGCTTGTAACTCTGAATGATGATAGAGACTGGAGAAGGACTCCACAAATGCTGAACTGAAGGGAAAGAATAATCTTCAAGATAAGATAGGAAATTTCTATCCCAGACCTGCCAGTCTGGACTTCTTCCCTTAACTTGGTCCCACACAGATTAGGAGTCACACAAAGGCAGCAAGACCCGGGTCCCTCCTGCCATGGATGCAGACTATAGAGCCAGTCACAGTAGTGAGTTAGAACCCCACACATATCCAGGCACAGAAGCCCAAGTTCCCAGAGACTCAGTGAGGATCACAAGCAGCTGGGGAGCACTACATGCAAAGGGGTCCTCTGGAAGGAGAGAGAGCGAGAAAGAGAGAGAGAGAAGTATTGGCAAGTGGTGCACACATTCTATCCAGTCTCTGTTTGCTGGACCACCTAAGCACAAAACAGACTTTTCTGAATTGACACACCTTTCTAGATTAACTCCATCTGGGTTCCCAGGTTGGAATACTCTAACAAAGAAGAAATGGGAGGCCGAAAAGCCTCACAGATAATTTTAAATTGGGGGTTGGGAACTGAACTCCTTAAGACAGGACTGGTCTCAGAAGTGAAAATTATAAGGAAAAAGGAGCACTGAATGAGGGAGAGAATTTAAACAAATCATAGGTGCTAGGGAGAAAATACTGCACAAAAATTAACAGAATATATCAAAATTCCTGGAAAAGGAACAGAGGAAAGGAAACTTTCTCCTGGATGTGAAAAAAAAAAAAATTACACAAAAAAATGCAGTCTTAAAAAGTACACTGGATATCCAGGGCAAGAAACAGATGAATTACTGAGAAAATCTAAACAGTTAAACATTTGGTACTCTAAAGGTCCAGAATAAGTTGGATCTCATGTCAAAGAGCCTTAACACAAATCCAATCAACAATAAAACCTTAGACAAGAGGAAGAAACCAACCTTCAGAGTTAACACATCAAAATAACAAGATGCCATACTAAGACTCACAAAGATATGGCTCAGTCAGAGAACAAATTAGAATTTCAGAGGAGAAACAAAATTTGGAACAACTAATCATCTAAGTTTAGACAAATCTCTTAAATCAATTTATGGGGATAAAAGAAAATATGGATATAGAGCCAAAGGATATTAAGAAGACATTGTATGCACATTAAAAATAACTTGAATGTTTAAAAAGAAAAATAACAAATTATGGGAATGAAAGGCACAATAATGAAGACGAAAAATACACTAGAGGCATACAACAACATATTTGAATAGGCAGAAGAAAGAATCAGTGATCTAGCAAATAGAATAATCAAAATCATATAGTCAGAAGACCCGATGGAGAAAAGAATAGAAAAAAATTGAGCAGTGTCTCAGGGATTCAAGGGACAGCATGAAACATACAAATATATGCATCATAGGTGTCTCAGGAGAAGAGAAAGGAAAAGGGGCAGTGAAACTATTTGAGGAAATAATGGCCAAAATTTCCAAATTCTTATGAAAGACATAAATATACATGACCAAGAAATGCAACATAGTCCCAACAGAATAAACCCTAACAGAACTTCTCTGATACACATACTAATCAGAATGTCAAGTGCCAAAGATAAGAGATATTTCTGAAAGCAACAAGAGAAAAGCAATCCATAACATACAAGGGTTACTCAGTAAGACTATATGCTAAATTCTTATCAGAAATCATGGAGGCAGGGAGGCCATGATGTGGTATATTTGAGGTATTAAAAGAGAAAAATTGCCAGCCAAAAATTCTTTATTCATCAAAACTGCTCTTCAAAAGTGAGGGAGGGGGGCAATGGATGTGGCTCAAGCACTTGAGCGTCTGCCTCCCACAAGGGAGGTCCCCAGTGCCTCCTAAAGAAAACAAACAGACAACAGGTAGACAATGAGCAAAAAAGAATGAGCAGACAATGAGAAAAAAAAAAAATAAGCAGACAACAAGCACAAACAATGAACAACAACAACAAAATGAGCAAAAACAACAAGCAAACAGACATGGGGGGTGGAGTGGGAAATGAGGAGAGTTTAAAATATTCACAGATGCAGAAACTGAGACAGTTTGCTAAATAAAGACCTGCCCTAAAAGAATTACTAAAGGGAATTTTTCAGGTTGAAAAGAAAAGACAGGTGAAAGTGACTTGGAGTAGTGTGAAGAAATGAAGATCATCCATAAGGATAATTAGCAGGATAAATGCAAAACCCAATAGCACTGTATCCTCTAAACAAATCTACTCTTTAATTTCTATAAGAGTCAGAATACAATTGAAAAAGAAAAAGGCATATTTACTGATAATGGACATGCAAAATATATAGAAGTAATGTGAAATAAATACAACATAAGAAGGGAAACAGAGGGCTATGCGAACAGAGAGCATGCATGCTATTGAAGCTACATTGTGATCTTTTCAGATTAGTAGGTTATAGATGTAGGTTGCATAATATAAAACCCAGAGTAACCACAAAGATAATATTTTAATATACAAAAACAAAAATGAGAGAGAAATCAGTCAGTTACATCACAAAATATCAACTATACAGAAATTGGGTTTGCAATAAAGTAAAAGAAATACCAAAAAAATGACATAAAAAACAAAGGACAAAAAAACAAAAACAAAATCACATGTGCAAAAAAAAACAAACAAACAAACAAAAAAAACGGGCAAGAGGGTTGAAGTAAGTTCTGCCTTTATAGTAATAACACTGCATTTTAAGGGATTAAATTCCCCAATCAAAAGACACAGATTGGCAGAATGGATTTAAAAAATCCATTTTAAACTATCTGTGGTTTATAAGAGACTCCACCTTAGATCCAAAGACATAAATAGGATGAAAGTGAAGGGATAGAAAAAGAAACCCATGCCAATAGTAACTAAAAAAGACGTAGGGTAGCTATGCTAATATCAGACAAAATAGACTTTGAGTCAAAAGCTGTTAAAAGAGACAAGAAGGACACAATATATTTTTAAAAGGTCAACCCACCAAGAAGAATAACAATCTAAATATTTATACACTTAACTGTAGTGTTCCCAAATATATGAGACAAAAACTGGCAAAACTGAAGGGAGAAATAGACACTTTTGTAATAATAGTTAGATAATTCAGTATACTACTTTCATCAATGGATAAAACATTTAGACAGAAGATCAGTAAGGAAACAGAATTCGAATAAAATGATAAATGAGCTAGACCTAAGTACATATACAGAATATTGCACCCCAGAACAGTAGGGTATACATTCTTCTCAAGTGCCATGGGTTATTCTTCAGGATAGGCCACATGTTGAGTCACAAACAAATCTCAATAAATTTTTAAAAGATTGAAATTATATAACATATCTTGTCTGACCATAATGGAATAAAGCTGGAAATAAGTAACAGGTTGAGAACTAGAAAATCCACAAATATATGGAAGTAAATAACACACTCTTAAACGATCAGAGGGTCAAAAAAGAAATTACAATGGAAAACAGGAAATACCTAGAGATGAATGAAAATGAGAACACAACATATCAAAATTTATGGGAGGCAGCAAAGACAGTGCGGGGAGGGAAATTAATAGTCATATATATTTACATTACAAAAGAAAAAAAGAGCTAAAACCATAGACCTAAGTTCACACCTGAAGGAAATAGAAAAAGAATAACAAATTAAACTCAAAGTAAGCAGAGGGAAAGAAATGAAAATTAGAGGAGAAATAAATAAAATAGAGAATGAAAAATAGGGAGCCTTAACCAAAACAAATTTACTTCTATTCAAAGATCAATAAAGTTGGCAAACCATTAGCTAGACAGACAAAGGAAAAAGGAGAGAAGGCACAAATAAAATCAGAAATGAGAGGGAGGACATTACAACTGATCCCAGAGAAATAAAAAACATCACGATCATAAGAGAATACAATGAGCAACTGTATACCAACAAATTAGACAACCTAGAGGAAATAGACAAATTCCCAGAAACATACAGCCTACACTGACTTTCAACAAACCAATAACTAGCAGACAGATTAATTCAGTCATCAAAAACCTACCACCACCACCAACCAACAAAGCCCAGGATCAAATGGATTCACAGGTGAATTCTACCAAACATTCCAAGAAGAATTAATGAAAATACTGCTCAAACCCTTCTGAAACATTGAACAGGAAGTAACACTACTTAAATCCTTCTATGAGGCCAATGTTAACCTAATACCAATGCCAGATAAAGATACTACAAGAAAGGAAATTTACAAATCAATTTCTCTTATGAATTTAGAGGCAAAATCCTAAACAAAATACTTGCAAATTGTATCCAACAGCATGTTAAAAGAATTATACACCATGATCAAGTGGAATTCACCGCAGGTATGCAAGGGTAGTTCAATGTAAGAAAAGCAATTAATGTTATATACCACATTAACAAAAAGAAGGAAAAATCCATGATCATCTCAACTGATGCAGAAAAGGCATTTGACAAAATCCATCATTCTTTCTTGATTAAAACACTTAGAAAAATAGGAAAGAAGTAAAGTTTCTCAGCATGATAAAGGGCATATATGAAATACCCACAGCTGACATTATACTCAATAGTGAAAGCCTGAAAGCTTACCCTGTAAGATTTGGAAGACAAGGAGGCACACTGTCACCACTGTAATTTGATATTGTACTGGAAGGTCTAGCCAGAGGATTTAGGCAAGAAAAAGAAATTAAAGACATCCACATTGGAAAAGAAGAAGGAAAACTTTCTCTATTTGCAGATGACATGATCCTGTATATAGAAAGTCCTGAAAAATGTACAAAAAACCTACCAGAACTAATAGGAAAATTCAGCAAAGTGGCTAGGTACAAGATCCACATGCAAAAAATCAAGAGTGTTTCTATACACTAGTACTGAACAGTCTGAGAAGGAAATCTAGGGAAAAATCCGTTTACACTAGCAAATAAAATAATCAAATAACTAGGAATAAACTTAACTAAGGATTTAAAGCACTTACACATGGAAAATTACAAAACTTTTCTAAAAGATATCAAAGAAAATCTATGTAAATGGAAGTATGTTCTATGCTCAATGATTGGAAGACAATATTGTTAAGATGTCAGTTGTACCCAAAATGATTTACAGATTTAATGCAATCCCTGTCAAAATTCCATCAGCTTATTTTACAGATATGGAAAAGCCAATTATTAGATTTATTTGGAGGAGTAAGGGACTCTGAATAGCCAAAATCATCCTGCGAAAGAAAAGTGAAATTGTAGTACTCATACTTCCTGACTTTAAAGCTTATTACAAAGCTACAGTGGTCAAAACACCATGGTACTAGCACAAGAATAGATATATAGACAAATGAAATTGAATTGAGAATTCAGAAATAGGTTCACATCTAGGGACAATTGATTTTTTTAATATATTTTTATTAGAGTGGTTGTGAACTTAGAAAACAATGATGAACGTGTGTGGAATTCCCCTACAACATGCCTCCACCAACATACTACAATGTTATGGAACATTTGTTACAGACTATGAGATAATGTCATCAGACTATTACCACTAACTATGGTCTATACATTTGGTATAGTTTTCCATAGCCCCCTATAATTAACACAGTACATCTTGAATGCCTGTTATAAATCCCACTTCATCATAATGAAAAATTATTTTAATGTATTGTTGGATTTGATTAGCAAGTATTTTGTTGAGGATCTTTGCATCCATATTCATTAGGGAAATGGATCTGTAATTTTCTTTTTTCATAATATCTTTATTTACTTATTTTTTTAAAAGATTTTATTTATTTATTCATTTATCCCCCCCTTGCTGCTTGTGCTCGCTGGGTCAGCTAACCACGCCGCGCGGGCGGTCTTGCCTTCACCAGGAGGCCCCGGGAACCGACCCGGGGCCTCCCATATGGTAAACGGGAGCCCTACTGATTGAGCCACAGCTGCTTCCCCATAATATTTTTAAAATATGGCTTTGGTATTAGGGTAATGTTGGCTTCATAGAATGAGTTTGGTAGCATTTCTTCTTGTTCCATTTTTTTTGGAAGATTTTGAGTAAGATAGATATTAAATCTTTGAATGCTGGGTAGAACTCACATGTGTAACCAAATGGTCCTGGGCTTTTCATTTTGGTGAGTTGCTCACTGACTGTTTCAATCTCTTCACTTCTGATTGTTTTGTTGAGGTCTCTATTCCTTCTAGGATCACTGTATTTTGTTTGTACTTTCCTAGGAATTTTTTCATTTCATCTACATTGTCTAGTTTATTGGTATATGGTTGTTCATAGTATCCTCTTATGATCTCTTTTATTTCTGTGGGGTCTGTAGTAATATCCCCATTTTCGTTTTTTATTTTATTTATTTACATCTTCTTTCTTTTTTTCCTTTGTCAAGCTATCTAAGGGCTTGTCAATTTTGTTAATCTTCTTTAAGAACCAGCTTTTGGTTTTGTTAATTCTCTCTGATTTTTTTGTGTGTGTTCTCAATTTCATTTGTTTCTGCTCTGATCTGTGTTATTTCATTCCTTCTGGTTGCAGTGTAATTAGATCATTGATTTTCGCTTTCTTTTTTAATGTAAGCATTAAGGGTTATAAATTTCCCTCTCAACACTGTCTTTGCTGCATCCTATAGGTTCTGATATGTTGTGTTCTCATTTTCATTAGTCTCAAGATATTTATTGATTTCTCTCAAAATTTCTTCTTTGACCCACTGATTATTTAAGAGTGTATTGTTTAATGTCCATATATTTGTGAGTTTCTCCTTTTTCTGTTTGTTGTTAATATCCATCTTTATTCCATTATGATCAGATAAATTGCTTTTTATAATTTGGATCTTGTTGAACTTATTGAGATCTGCTTTGTGACTCAGCATATCCTGGAAAAAAATCCATGAGCATTTCAGAAGAATGCATATACTGCTGTTTCAGGGTGCAATATTCTGTATATATCTATTAGATCTAGTCCATTTGTCATATTTTTCAAGCTTTCTTTCTTTACGGATCCTCTGCCCAGATTTGCTATCCAATGCTGAGAGGGGTGTATTGAAGTCTACAACTATTATTGTAGGGATATCTATTTCTCTCTTCTGTTTTGCCAGTGTTTGCCTCATGTAATTTGGGGTATCCTGGTTAGGTGCATATAAATTTATGATTGTTATTTCTTCCTGGTAAATTGCCCCTTTTACTAATATACAATGTCCTTCCTTATCTCTGATAAAAGTTTTCCTTTTACAGTCTATTTCATCTAATATAAGTGTAGGTAATCCAGCTTTTTTTCTTTTTGTTACTGCATGCATGGATTATCTTTTTCCAGCCTTTCATTTTCAATCTATTGGTATCTTTGATTCTAAGTTGATTCTCTTGTAGACAGCATATAGATGGCCCATATTTTCTTATCCATTCCACCAGTCTGTGTCTTTTGATTGGGGAGTTTAATCCATTAACATTCAATGTTATTACTGTAAAGGCAGTTCTTACTTTCCCCATTTTGAACTTTAGGTTTTATCTATCATATTTTATTTTCACCACTCTTTTTACACTTTCAGTTACTTTTGCTCATATTACCTTTCTTTCTTTCTTTCTTTTTTTTTTTTATTGTGGATAAAAATCAAAATTTTCACAATACATACCAACATTTGCAAAATGATATATAAATGTATATGCATATATGTGCATTTGCTTACAAAAATGTTATTTATGTATATATATAAATATATTTTAAGAGGTGGTTAGATACCCAAAATATTACACGGAACCCACTGGGATTCCCATGTTGCCCACCTCCCACACCTCCCACCACATCCCACACAAACATCTCCCACAAGTGTGGCCCACCACCCTCAATGGACTTACACATCCTGGGGCCTTGCCACCAACCATAGACCACAGTTCACCCTGTAGACAACACTCTCTCCCACACAGTTCTTAGTGGTATGTGCTATTTTAAAATGGCCTACATCCGTTGCCACAAAGGTACTCAGGACAACCTCCAAATCCCAAAGAAGCCCCTGTATTTCAACCGCTCATCCCCTCCCTGCCCCAAAAGTGTCTAGTTGCCACTGGCTCCACCTCACTGTTATAATTTCTTCCATTGCTAGAATCACCATATGTGAGCAAGAGAATACCATCAAGTCCATTCTAGTCCATAGTTCTTCCCCCAATCCTGAGGGGACTGGGATGGTGATGTCCACTCCACCTCCAAGTGAGAGAGGGCTTATATCCCATGGATATGGTGGGTCGGATGATCCTGCCTGCAGATGCAGGCCCTGTCCATTCCCTGGGATGGCCATTGCCCATCGTTGTCTCCTCACCAGGTGACTTGGATGAGTCCATTGAGCTGTAGGGTAGGAGTTGCAGCTCCACTGAGATTCCATGCACACCTGGCACATAGGTAGGCCAGAGGCTCCAGTCTCTGGAAGTATACCTAAGAACTTCAGCATCACATATAGGTTTGAATAGAAGGGACTGATGAACCATGTGCAGGGAGGACTTATTTGAGTCCATTTCTGTCACTCTCAGGAGCACAGTTTCCAAAATAGAGCCCACTGATATATATATATATATATAGGACCTGGGTGTCTCCGGAGCTCTCAGGAGCCCCTCTGTGTGGGGTGATAGGCACTTAGATGTTCTATGAGCTCCTACTGAGGTGTGCGTAAGAGTCACCTCTGGGATGACCTCCCGATTACCTTTATTTCTAGACTCTCTTACAAGCCTCTCTCCTCTGTCTTTTCTATTCAGGCTACAGCACTCCATATAGATTTCCTGCAAAGCTGGTCTCAGTTTCAAACTCTCTCAGTTTCTGTTTCTCTGTGAATATTCTAAACTCACCCTCATTTTTAAAGATAATCTTTTTGGATATAAAAATTCTTTGCTGGCATTTTTTTCTCTTGCAGTATCTAAAATATATCATACCTCTGCCTTCTTGCCTCCATGGTTTCTTATGAGAAATTAGCAATTAATTTTATTGGATATCCCTTGTATGTGATGCATCACTTTTCTATTGCTGTTCTCAGAATTCTCTCTTTGTCTTTGGCATTTGACATTCTGATTAGTAAATGTCTTGGAGTGGGTCTGTTTGGATTTATTAAGATGGGAGTATGCTGTGCTTCTTGGACACAGACTTCTCTGTCCTTCAATAAGGTTGGGAAATTTTCAGCGATTATTTCTTCAAATATTCCTTCTGCCCCTTTCCCTTATCCTCTCCTTCAGGGACACCCATGATATGCATGTTTGAATGTCTCTTGCCACCATTTAGTTCCCTGAGACCCTGTTAAATTTTTTCCATTCTTTTCTTTATCTTTTCTTTTGTAGGTACACTTTTGGAGGCCATGTCTTCAAGCATACTGATCCTTTCTTCTGCCCTCTCAAATCTGTTGTTATATGCCTCCAGTGTATTTTTAATTTAATTTACCGTGCCTTTTATTCCTATAAGATATCCTGTTTTTCCATGTATGCTTTCTAATTCTTCTTTCTGCTCGCCTAGTATTTTCTCTATATCCTTAATCTCTGTAGTCATCTCATTGAATTTATTAAGGAGATTTGTTTGACCATCTATGATTAGTTGTCTCAACTCCTTTATGTCATCTGGAGGCTTATCATGTTCCTTTTACTGGGCCACATCTTTCTGTTTCTTGGTAAGGACTGTAAATTTGATTGGTGTCTTAGCATCTGGCTTACTAGATGTATTTATTCTGGGCACAGTTTCTCTCCTAGTTTAGGACTTTCTTGCCCTTTCTTCCTTGCTGATTGTATAGTAGGATGTAGTCAGTACTGCAAGCTGTGGAGGCTGATGCTCCCCATGATGACCCAGGAATCGATGAAGCTTCTTCCATCTTTGTCCTCTGCCAGGAGTAAGGAAGACATTGCAGCTGTATGTAGTCATCCAAGCCATGCAGGCCAAGACTGTTTGTAGTTGCCTGGAGAGACTGATGAAGCTTCAAGCCTCTTCTTCTCATGCCTGGGGTGGGCATGTAACTGCAGGTGTGGGCAGCAAACTAAGCCATGTGGATCAAAACTAACCACAGTTGTCCAGGTAGCCTGACATAGCACTGGCTTCCCTCCCTCCCTGCCAGGGGTGGGCCTGGACCCTCTGGAGGGGCCAACGATCTAATCTGTGTGGGCCAAAAGCACCTGCAGTTGCTCTGATAGGCTGAGGGAACACAGCTCCTCTCCTATCATGTTGAGGGGTGTGGGTGGAGCTACAAGCACCTATAGTCCAGTCCATGCAGGCTGAAAGTACCTGCCATTGCCTGGAGATGCTGAGGAATCACCATCCTCCTCCTATCCAATTGGTTGTGGGAGTGCATCTCCAAGAGCCCAACAGTCAGTCTGTGTAGGCCCAAAGTGCCTCCCATTGCATGGAGAATCTGAGCAAACACAGCTCCCCTCCTATCCTATTGGTGGGTGGGGATTGAGCCATAGATGTCTGACTATTCAGTCCGTGTAGGTTGAAAGCACCTGCAATTGCCAAGAGAGGCTGGGGAGATACTGCTTCCCTTTTGCCTGTTGGGGGTGGGGGTGGAGCCACAGGCATCCAACATTTTAGTTCATGCAGGCCAAAAGTGCCTGCAGTTGTCTGGATAGGATGAGGATACACCAGCCCTCTCCTATCCTATTGGGGGAGAGTGGGGTTGGAATCCCAGGCACTTAACAAACCAAGCCATATGAGCCAAAAGTTCCTGCAGATGCCCAGAAAGCCTGAAGGAGCATAGCTCCCCTCCTATCCTATTGGGGGTTGGAGATGGAGGTACAGGTGTCTGAGCATCCAGTCTTTGTGGGTTGAAAGCACCTGCAGTTGCCCAGAGAGGCCAAGGAAACAAAGCTCCCCTCCTATCCTATGAGACTATGGGGATGGAGCCCTAGGTGTCCAACTATTCAGTCTGTGCCAGCTTAAAGTACGTGCAGTTGCCAAGAGAGACTGAAGAAATACCAGCCCCCTTCTATTCTTTAGGAGGGCAAGGATGGAATAAAAAGCACCTAACAAATCAGTCTGTGAAGGACAAAAGCATCTACAGTTGTCAAGAGAGGCTAAGGAAACACAGTTCCCCTCCTCTTCTATTGGGGTACGGGGATGGAGCCCCAGGTGTCCAACTGTTCAGTCTGTGCTGGCCAAAATTGCTTGCAATTGCCTGGAGAGGCTGGTGCAGGTACCCCAGCTTCCTCTCTCCCAGAGGTGGGGCTAGAACTTAGTCTAGAGCTGCATATCCTATCTGGGTGGAAAGAAGTCAGTCCCTACTGTCACTGTGATTTTTCAGTCAACCCCACTTCCCCTCATGCTGTGGTTGGAGTTAAGATGGTTGCTACCACAATCTTTCCTAATTGGACAGGTTCAAACTTTAGCTTTTCTTAGGATTACACTTAAGACAGCTGAATTTACTAATCAGGAACTGAAGTCAGTGGCCAACCCTCTCTTCCTCTCCTGTTTTTGGGAAATGGAGCTTCCAACTCAAGCCACAGAATAGCTCCCCAGGCAGCTTTTGCTGCCAGTAGAGGATGGGTACCAGCCTCTGCAGCTTGTGATGCCCTACACATGAATTCTTACTGCACATGGCCAGTCTCTTTTTTCCATTCTTTCAAGGACATTGTAGGATGCTCTTCTGGTCTTCTGGGACCCCCAAACAAGTGCTTTAGATATCTCTGGGTAATTACTAACTGCCCTGTAGGACAACCAGACCATTGGAGCTCCTTACTCTGCTGCCATCTTGCCCCTCTCCCCAGCCAGTTGATTTTTGACAAGGCTGCCATGTCCACTCAATTGGGAAAGAATTATCTGATCAACAAGTGATGCTAGGAGAATGGGATAATCATATGCAAAAGAATGAAGAAGGACCCCTATCTCTCAGCATATACAAAAATTAACTCAAAATGAATGGAAGACCTAAATATAAAAACCAGGACTATAAAACTCATAGATGAAAATGTAGGAAAACATTTTCAGAGTCTTGTATTGGGGAATGTTTTCTGAGACTTTACAGCCAAAGCACAAGCAACAAAAAGAAAAATAGTAGCTCATCAAAATTAAAAACTTTTTTTGTGCATGAAAGGACTTAATTATGAAAATGTCAAGGGAGGAAATATTTGGAAACCACATATCTGATAAGAGTTTGCCATTCAGAAAATATAAAGAAATCTTACAATTCAACAAACAAAGCAACAAACAACCCATTTAAAAATGTACAAAAAGCTTGAATAGACATTTCTCCAAAGAAGATATACAAATGACTAAAACTTTCATGAAAAGATGCTCAATATCATTAGCTATTGGGGAATTGCAAATAAAAACCACAGTGAGATACCATTTCACACCTACTATAATGGGTACTATTAAAAAAAAAAAACAACAACAGAAAATTACAAGTGTTAGAGAGGATGAACACTCATTCAGTGCTGGTGGGAATGTAAAATGATGTAGCTGCTTTGGAAGACAGTTTGGCAATTCCTCAGAAAGCTAAGTATAGAGTTACCATATGACCTGGCAATCCCTCTACTAGGTATATACACCATAGAATTGAAAGTACAACAGATATTTGCACACCGATGTTCATAGCAGAATTATTCACAATTGCTAAAAGATGGAAGAAACCAAGTGTCCAGCAACTTCTGAATAGATTATCATAATGTGATATATACATACAATAGAAAATTATTCACCATTAAAAAGGTATGAAGTTCTGGTTCATATGACAATATGAACTTTGAAGATGCTATTTGGAGTGAAGTAAGCCAGACACTAAAGGGCAACTATTGTATACGCTCACTGATATGAAATAATTAGAATAAGCAAACTCATTGAGTCAGAATCTAGAAGATAGGTTACCAAACTCTGGGTTGAGGGAGGGGAATAGGGAGTTAATTCTTAACTTGTACCAAATTTCCATTTGGTTGATTGTAGTGATTTGGAAATGCATGGTGGTGATTGCAGCACAACATTGTGAATATAATTCACAGCACTGAATTATATATGTGAGTGTGGTTAAAAGGGGAAATTTTAGGTTGTTTATGTTGCTGGAATAAAAATTAAAAGATAAATGTAGGATTGTACAATACAATAGGGTTCTATTGTAATCGATGGACCATTGTTAATAGTACAATTATAAAAACGTTCTTTCATGAATTATAACAAATGTAACACACTAATGCAAGATGTTAATAGTGTGATATATGGGAAAAATAAACCCTAGTGGAAACTATGGACTATAATTAATACTACAAATACATTCTTTCATAAATATTAACAAAGGTGCCACACTAATATAAAGTGTTAATAATACATGGTATTTTATATGGGAATGTTGTATTTTTTACATAATTTTTCCATAAACCTATAACTTCTTTAATTAAAAACTAAAGATACATTAAAAATAATCCCCCCCCCCCAAAAAAAAAGTGTTTGACATATTGGCTTTCTTATATTGGCATATTTTGCATCAATTTAACCCAATTTTATGGGATTTACACTTTATTTAATGAGAACAGAATATGACCATTAGTTTTTAATAAAATATGAAAAATAAGCATAGAAATAAATTTCTCTTAAAACATAAATCAACTTTTTAACCCTAGTGCAGTTTTCTAGTAATATTTGCAATAATTTGTCTAAAGCATTAATTATAATCATTTTTTCATTATCTGTGGTTTTATTTTACGCACAATTTTAAAAAAATTAAATCCCCTTACTTTTTTAGCTAAAAGAAGAAAGTAATATATGATTCCCTTTTAGAGATTTCTAATGCCGTCTTTCGAATAAAGGAAACAAAGAAATCTCCTGGAAATGTGGTAATGCTATAAAGCATTGATAAACAATAATCCTTACATACAACACTTAGTATAATTTGTGGGGTCTTGAGACACATTTAGTAATATTAGTTAAAGGACCATTGTCAAGTTTTGCTTTATGACATTCTTGCCTGGGGGGTAGTCCTTTGGCAGTTACTGGGAGGGAAACATCACGGAGAACCTCTTTGCAGTTCTGTGCAGTGTCAATATAACAAGGTCCCTATCTGTAACAAGCTGCTCATGTAGTTTCTTAGTAATTGTTTTGTATTTTCACAATTCTAAATCACAAATTCTCATCTTGTCACATTAAAATTCATAATTCAAAGATATGAAAAAGAAAAACTCTAGTATGAATGTGGATTCTAATTTTGGCCTTAGTTTTTCTGTCTAATTTATTTTTCATATAATCAGAGGCAATGGTAGGTATGTTGAAACCCTTGCATTCTTTAAGGTTATCTTTAATTTTCTATTTGACTATTCTACTGAGGGTTCATTTGATTTAGATAAACTCAAAACCATGACATTTAAACTGTAGGTTTCCTTTAGAGTAGTGAAGATCCCAGCAATGTCATTTATCTATGTTAGAGGAAAGGAGAGAACAAAAATCAGTTTAGTATTAACTCTCCTCCAGGCACATTCATGAAGTAAATTGAACTACTCAACGTTTAATGCACTAGATATACTTTTCTGACCTCTGTGCCTTTACTCAGGCTTCCTCGATCAATAATGTTTCTGAGTCTGGATCTTCCCCATCTCTCCATATCCAAATCCTACCTCTTTTTCCAAGTCTAGATCTTACATCACATTATTCTTCATGAGGTGTTCAGTGCTTTCTCTAGCTATAAATAATCCTCCCTCTTAGTTTCTGAGAGCACAGTATCTGTATATCTCTTATGGCATGTACCACTTTTTATCTCATGGTAATTTATATACCTGTGTTCACCCTTTCTCTATTTTGAATGTCTTGAAGGAAAGTACTGAGTTTTATTAATCTATACTGGGTTTTCAATAAATATCAGTCAAATGATTTAATAAGTGAATGAAATTAGATGTAGTCAAATTAAGTTGGTTGCAGGACTCCTGATTAAATATAACTGCATGCAAATACTTTTGTTTCTGTTCCCCTTCCCATACTTCCATGAAAATAAGAGCAAAGAATAATAGCCCTAACATTAACACTGCCCACACTCAAATAAAGAGAAAGGTAATGTATTGAAAGCATATGAGAGATATAAACAAATATTTAAAAAGTGGAAAGAGTTTATAGAAATTAATAACAGACTTATCAGAGTGGAGAAAGCTCCAAGTTAAGTGCCTGCAGAAGGAGATACAATGGAAAGCATGCAATGGTGTGCTGGTAAATATTTAACGACTGGCTATCTAAAAATATGCATATATGTGTGATCAAATTTATTACAAACACAATTTACAAATAATTATAAAATATAATAATAGACAATACAATATAAAATATGCTATATTGTAAAATTCATATGGTACATTAATTCTTACAGAATGTTTTTTTGAATTTTACCAAATTCAGGTTCTATAGTCAATTTATGGTTGCAAATGATGAACTGCTTTAGTTCTAACATGAATGGGATTGACATTTATGTTTATATTTATGAGTAAGATGGAAATGAAACAATGAATACCTATTTGGGAATTTAACTTTTCAATAATGATGTAAGCAAGGTTTTTTTTGCTGAGTTGGATATTAACTTTCATATACTGGAAGACTATTTCCTCAAGATTTTATTCTATTCAAAACATCGTGGCCTCAGACATGCCAAACTTTTAAAAGTTTAATCTGTATTATCAATATTGTCACCATCATTTTCCTAAGTCTAAATAATCAACAAAAAATATATATCCCAGATTTTTGGTGTTTCCCAATTCCCACTATAGCCAATTTCAAGCTAGCAAGGTGACATCACTAATTGTGGATTTGCAAAGAGACTCAGGGTAGCATAGAACACTATATAATACACATTATATGGGATTTTCTACCATACAGGTAAAACTGAGCTAAATAACCTTAAAAGCCTGGATGGTATTAAAATGTTAGGGAAATAAAAAGTAATGAGTGTAAGACAATTCTTGCCTTTGCCTTTAATATAATTTATTTAATATTAAATTTATATAGTTTGATTTTTAATAACTGTCTTTAACAATGGATTCACAAAATTCCTGAAAACCCAACAATTGGATAGCACATGCCCATTTGAGTGGCTCTATACAGTACTGGCGGCATGCCAGTTTGCCCCGCAAAGCCTCACAAAGATTCTAGACTAGAAGACACTTGATATCACAGAAAATGCACTTTGAGGGCAGTAAAAATAAACAGGCAAATTGCATGAAAGTCTTTTCTACAAATGGTCTGATAATCAAGTCTTTTCTCCTCTTGGTCAATCAGATATTCATTCATGCCCTTACTTTCCTGCTAGAGGAGGTGTTGTTTCCTTTGTCAGAGATTCCAATACATTTTCCTTTTTTTTTTTTTTAAGGGTTACATGTTCTGCTTTAATTTTTTTTTTTTTTTAAGATACTTAGATTACATAAATGTTACACAAAAAAGTTAGGGATTCCCATACGCCCCACCTCCCACACCTCCCGCACCTCCCATACCTCCCACATAAACATCCTTCATTAGTGTGGCATATTAATTGCAATTGATAAACACATCCTGGGGCTTTCCCATTAAGTATGGACCATCGTGCACATTGTAGACCACACTCTCTCCCACACAGTTCTGCATGTTATATGATGATATAAAATGGCCCATATCTGTCATCTCAATGTCACCCAGGACAACTCCCAAGTCCCGAAAAAGCCCCTGTATTACAACTGCTTTTCCCTCTCCCTACCCTCAGAGCCCCTAGTGGCCACTGGCTCCACATCAATGTTGTAATTTCTTCCATTGCTTGAATCACAATATGTCTGTAGTAGAATACAAGTAAGTCCACTCTAGTCCATAGCTCTTCCCCCCATCCTGAGGAGTCTGGGATGGTGATGTCCACTCCACCTCCAATTGAGAGGGGGCTTATATCCCATGGGAAAGATGGATGGGATTATCCTGCCTGAAGCTGCAGACTCTCTCCATTCCCTGGGATGGCCATTGTCCATCATCATCTCCCCGCCAGTTGTCCTGGGTGAATCCAATGAGCTGTGGAGTGGGAGTTGTTGCTCCACTGAGGTTCTGGGCCTGGCTGGCACATGGACAGCCCACAGACTCAAGTCTCTGGAGGTACACCTACAAACTCCAGCACCAAGTATAGGTTTGAATAGAAGGGACAGATGAGCCATGTGTAGGGAAGTCATAGTTGAGTCCAACTTTGTCACTCTCAGGAGCATAAACTCCAAAGTAGGGCTCACTGGCAAGGCACCAAATTCCGGAGCTGTCTGCCCTGACATAGGACCTGGGTGTCTCCAGAGCCTTCAGGAGTCCCACTATTTGGGGTGATATCCACTTTGGAATTCTATGAGATCCTACTGAGATATGTGTAATCGTTACATCTGGGATGACCTCCCAACTCACTTTGAAGTCTCTTAGCCATATAAACCCATTTGTCCTTACCTTTCTTCCCTTTTACTTAAGGTCTTTTTCCAGTCGCATTGCCAGTTGACACTTGGTAGTAATCCCTCAGTGCCAGGGAGGCTTATCCCTGGGAGTCATGTCCCATGCTGAGATGAAGGTAATGCATTCATATGCTGAGTTTGGCTTAGAGAAAAGTCACATTTGAGCAACAAGGAGGCTCTCAGGAGGCAACCCTTAGGCACCCCATAACAATAGGCTAAGTTTCAATTTCAAGAGCAAAGACTCATAAGGCTAGTCATCAATAGAGCCCATCAGTGGATCATCCCCCTTTGCCAGTCACTGCCCCTGTACTTGGGGGACTGTTGCTGCTCCCTTATAGAGTGTGGTAGAGCTCTCCAGAATGGGAGTTCAGTATTGTCTCATTTATTGAGTTATTCTCCATCCACTGTGACAATGCCCCATGAACATTTGAACATTTTTATATACCTTACATTTATGCTCAGGTGAACTTCCTCCCATGCATCCCCCATCCCTGATACCACACACCAACAATCCTCCCCAACTCCTTTTGTAACCCTTCTGTGATCCAAAGCTTCTTCTAGAGCTTCACACTTCAGTAGAAGATTCAAATGAGTGTATAAAGAAAGCTTCCAGTAAATGATACAGAAGCAAAAATACAAACAAACAAAAGAAACTCAGAAGTGAGAGGAAGAAATCCAAGGTTGGAGAAAAAAGATATGAGACAAAGTATGATACTACTGGAAAAAACAACAATCAGTCAACACAATCAGAGAATAATACCTAATAAACAGGAAAAAAACTTGACAAAATTAAAATATTATGGTCATATTTTAATTGATAAATATTTGAAACAAACAAATCCTCATACAAAATATAACCAAATCAGATGAAAATAAGAGATAAAGAATACAAAACAAAACAAAACATCAGTTAAGGAGATCTAAGATACAATTTATAGGATTTTAGAAAGATCAGACAAAACAAATAAAAGTGATTTTCATTCTAACTAGATTTGAAGAATAAGAATCCCCAATGAGAAGAACCCAACCTCCATGTGCTACATATTATAAATTTTAAAGGTTTCATGCATAGTACATTATTTAGAAACTTCAGATTCACCAGCAGTTAAAAATTCCCATTGGATAAAAATGCCAAAACAAGGGAAGCAGCTGTGGTTCAATCAGTGGGACTCCCGTTTGCCATGTGGGAGGCCCCGGGTTCGGTTCCCGGGGCCTCCTGGTGAAGGCAGGCCCGCCCGCACGGCGTGGTTGGCTGACCCAGTGAGCACAAGCAGCAAGGGGGGGATAAATGAATAAATAAATAAAAATCTTTAAAAAAAAAAAAAAGCCAAAACAAAAACAGGTATGATAAAAATCATAAAAGGTTTTCCAAATGGGTGCTAGAAGGTAACAAAGCAAAACAGTTAAAATTCTAAGTAGAAATTATTTTCAACCCAGGATTATATACCAAATTTAGCCATCATTAAGAGTAAGAATAAAATAAAGATATTCTTGCACATTTAACATTTGAGTATATTTATCTGCAAAGCATTCTTTCTTGGGAAGCTACTAGAAGTCTGCTTAACAAAGTTAGGTTAGAAGACATGAGATCAAGGAATTAAAGGAATTACTAAGAGGGTTGGTAAAAGGTACTCCACAGACCACACCTGTGGTACCTAGTCTAGATAGGAGTATCATTGGGGAGTGATTGTTTAGAGACACGTAAGAGGATTTGGAAAGAATCAGGTTTGGAAACCAAGGAGAAAAAAAAAATTAAATCAGCTAACATCAGAAAGAAAAAGTTGCACAGGAAGACATTTAATTATACTAATGGACCCAGTATTTAATAATTTTTATGATAAATATAAAATGTATAAATTATATTTTAGTATTATCAATATCTGGTCTGCTATATAATTATACTGGGAAAATGGAGGGAGGGAAGGTAAAATAGGAAGTAAATGAGCAATGGCCAAAATCAATATTTGGAAATACTGTTCCAAGTATGTTCTTTAAAAATATGAATTTAAGTACCAGGAAAAACAACTAAAAGAAAGTGATGGCTTAAGGATGCAGAGTATGAGGAGAGTGAGATAGGAGTATGCTGTTTTATGTAATATTATGTGTGGTTTTAAATTATGTTTATATATTTTCATGGGAAAATAAATTACTATTTTAAATATACAAATTATAGATAATATAACTAAAACTGAATGTTTAACTTCCTGTTTAAAACAACATTTTGTTTTAAATTAACAGAATTTTTTATTTTTTTAATTTTTTTTATTGTGATAGAGAAGGAAAATATTTCAGGTGTGTGGTTGTGTGTGTGTGTGTGTGTGTTTGTGGGATCAAGAAATACATCAAATTAAAAACCATTTGTAAAACAGAACATGATTGAACATTTATGTTATTAGGGATTGGATATTGGTAGAAAATATACAATTTTGGATTCCTTATATTGTTTTCTTTCTTTGTTTACCCAAAGATATTTTAAGCATGTGCTACTGTGAGAGCTTGACTAGTCAGGTCACTTTCTCATTTTAGAATTCCAATTTACAATCTCACTACATGAATAAAAGATTCCACTGGATTTAGTTTCCCATTGTGTCATGCATTAGAAAGTAATGTTGTATCTTGGCAAAAATTCTGCTTGCAGATACTTATACAAAGCTCCAATTTACAGTAAGGTATACTTGCCAATACTTACTAAGATATACATAAAACTAAATCAGTTGAGTTCGACAAAATAGCAGTAGCACTAAATGTTTCTATGCAGTCTTTCGGATAAATATGGAGAATATCTTCACTGAAAATTGCAAAGCCTATATTTTCAGAGAAAGAAAATGAAAAAGAGGAATGCTTCTAGTAAAAGATAAAATGGGTAAGTGATAAAATGCAAAATACATTGTTGACTTGAAGAAAGTTCTAAAAATACCTCATTCAATATGTACATCTTGCTTGTTGACACACAATTATGTAGTAAGAGTTGAAGAGTAATTTTAATGTAATTAGGGCTTAAAAGATAAATGGCATAAAACATGGAATTTGTTTTCTTGTGTGTGAACTATTTATTTTAATGAAAATAAGAAATAAGAGTAACCTGTAAACTTAAAGCATTGCTGAATTTTCAATTTAGTTTGAGTTTAAGCCTGTCTGGCTGATAAAGATGATGAAACAAATGAGTTTCATCATGAATTTATTCTCAAATAAATGACACGTCAGTTTTTTGTTATGCAAGAAATAATGAAAAACATTTCTTGGTTCTTAATAAAACACTTTTTTACATGCACATTCATTTTCATGCAAAGTTCACATAAGCATCTGTAAAACAACAAAGCAACTAATTTTTTTTTTTTTTTTAAGATTTTATTTATTTATTCATTTATGTCCCCCTTGCTGCTTGTGCTCGCTGGGTCAGCTAACCACGCGACGCGGGCGGGCTTGCCTTCACCAGGAGGCCCCAGGAACCGAACCCGGGGCCTCCCATATGGTAAACAGGAGCCCTACTGATTGAGCCACAGCCGCTTCCCCAAAGCAACTTATTAACTAAGGAGAAATTCAGTCTACAGCCACTAAGAGCTGAAAAATAAAAATTAAAAAAATCACTTGGATATTTATTTTCAGTGGGTTTACTGATTGTTTTTTAAGGAGTTGACTTGTTTAGATATAACCTATGATCAATTTAATATGCCATGGAAAGATTGAATTAGTCAGATCTGTGACAAATTGTCATCTGACCTTCTTCCTTTTAGTGTATAAGGTTCAAGTAGATCAAGTATGACTCCTGGTGATGCTTACAAATTGGGCATACAAACATTCTTTTCTAGAAATTTGTCAGATTTTAATGTAGTAAAGATATACTGTGATACAAGAAACCCAACAGGAGTAGAGGATATAAGCATCAGGTAAATGAAGAAAATCACAACTAATACAGTGTTAATCTTGCTATGATGGAAGATTATGGGAGCTTATAGAGAGGAGGTGATACCTGAGTCATAAAGGTTAACTTTCAAGTAGGGTAAATTTGAGGTTTAAGAAACAGTATCAGTGAAATGATTCAAGGGCAGGATATTCTTATTTGTTCCCATAGCCTTATTTGCACCTATCTTGGAAGACAAGAAATATGTGAACAAATTAAAAAGCATAGCAAAATTCAAGGAACATTAGAAAAAATGTAGATACTTGAGATTAAGCAATGCAAAAAAATAGCATATTATTCTTTATTTAATTTAGCCTTGTCTCATAAGCAAGTTACCATGACTTTAAACTAGTTTTGTATGTACCTTCATCTATTTTACCACTCCCTTTTTGTGGGACATTTATGTTATTTGTAAATTTTTACTTATATAAATATTGTTGAGGTTAATAAATATATATGTTTTAGACATCTTTGTGTACATTCTTCCTTATTTTCTTATAATACATTCAGAGTATTTTAATTACTTCATCAAAAATATGGGCATATTTATGGCTTTTCATGTATATTGATGAATTATTCCTAGTAAGTTGTCCCAAATTATATATAATTGAACTGTACCAACATATGTGTTGGTTTCTTTATTGATTGTCCATCTCTCCCACTAGATTGTAGGCTCCATAAGAGCTGGAGTTTTCATTTCATTCAACATTGCCTAGAATAATTCCTGAAATAGAGTAGGAGCTCCAAAAATATTGAATGAATGAATGAATGAATGAATGAATACATTTTGAAAAGAAATATTTTAAGCCAAACTAGTCACATATTTAAATTCAATCTGTATGATATACATATACATATATATATATATATATATATATACACATAATCTTTCCTAGTGAGAAATTAAAATATTGGCACAAATTAACTCCGGGAGCCCTACTGATTGAGCCACAGCCGCTTCCCAACTCCAAAGAAATTTGAGTGTGAATCGAATAAAGTTCTAAGCCCATAAAGTGTGACTGAGGATAAAATTAGCTTTAAAATAAACAAATGAATAATTTAGGTAGGAAGTTGACAATAAGAGTTTTCATTGCCCAGCAATACTGACTAGAATAGAGCAAAAAATATTAATGTACCAAAATAGGCTGCTGTGTACAAAGAGCCAAAAAATGATTCTGGAAGGTGGATGATAGAATTACATGGACTTCAGTAATTCTGTACCTGTAAATATGATATCCATCAGGGATTATGATGTCATCTTTTTCTCCTTTGCACTCTTTTCTATTAATGTACTCATAAAGGAGAATTCATTTTGAGAAAGATACATGTTATAAAAATTCTATCTGTTAAAATTAAATAGGTTTCTATAGTTAGTAAGAGTGTTAGCTATAGCTTGCATTGTTACAGTGAGATTACATTATTTATCCGATATTCTCTTTATATCACAAACTTGTTTTTCATGGGAAACGTACTCACAGACAGGAATCAGTCAGATACTTCGTTTTGTGGCTTTTCATTGAAAAAGTTGTATCTCCTTGAGGAGCGTTTTTCCCCACTCTGTCTGATAAGCCTAGAAAAAAAACTAAATCTCTGGTTTGGCTTGCATGTTTTTATCAGAACAAATAGCTCCTGCTCATCTTATAAAGAATCATATGGATAGGCAGCTGGTGATGGATAATATGAGCTCTGGAAATTGAAGTAAGTCTGTTAGAAAATCTACACTATGATGCAAGAGGAATAAGCAAAAGCAGTGGTTATTAAAGGGTGAATTTCTTCCTAAGAAGCTGATATAGATGCAATCAAGGAAAGAAAGTTGCCATCCTCAGAGTAGTGAGGTCTTTAAATTAACAAAAAAGGTAATCTACCTTCATGAAATATGAAAACATGCTAAAAGCAATAGAAAATGTGTCCCCAGTTGATAAGTAACTACTTTTTCAATAATGAAGAAGCAGTTATACTAATATGGTACAAATCCCTGGTTTTTGTATTAGTTCTTTCTTTTGTCAAATTCCATGGTGTTTTATGTTGAAAGAGATGTTGACAGAGATGAAGACAGAGCTTCTGTAGTTCCTAGCATAGGAGAGGTTTGCAATTCATGTCTTAACTATGTTATTTCCTCATTTCTTTAAACTTCAATTGCTTTAATCAACTAAGAGGAATAGAAATGATTGCTCTCATGGAGATTATATTCTAGTTTGGGAAAAGACAAAAAACAGAACAAACAAAACAAACGAATTGTGTGTCAGATGATAATAAGAACTATGGAGAAAAGTAAAGCAGGGAAGGAGTTAGGAGGAGTGGTGGGGTGGATGCAATTTTATATAAGGTAGTCAGGGAGTAACTGATGGGGACAGTAAGATAAAGAAAGAGAAGGAAGAAATTATGTGAAGGCAAGGAAATAGCAGGCATAGGCCCATGCCCAGAAGCCTGGTGAGATCTCCAATGACTGAGCTCTGTTCATTCCCACATTAAGGGGTATGGTGGTTTGGAGCTCTGTACCCCAGAAAACATGTTCTTAAACTGAACCCATTCCTGTGGGTGTGAACCCATTGTAAGTAGGATCTTTTGTTGAGGTTACTTCAGTTAAGGTGTGGCTCAACTCAGTCAGGATGGATCTTAATACTATTACTGGAGTCCTTTATAAACAGAATGAAATTTGGACAGATGGAAAGAAAACCATGAGAAGTAGGAAGCTGAAGGTCAATGGAACCCGGAAGAGAAGGGAGAGGCCAGGAGAGGCTGCCGTACACATTGCCACGTAACAGAGACACCCAGGACCAAGGTTCACCAGCAGTCAGCCTCAGAACACCGCCTTTGGGAGGAAAGCATCGCCTTGATGACGCCTTGATTTGAACTTTTTCTTAGCCTCAAAACCGCGAGCTATTAAATTCCCATTGTTTTAAGCCAACCCATTGCACAGTATTTGCTAGAGCAGACAAGGTTACTAAAATAAGGGGTCGGACAGATGAAATGGAACCAGCAAGTAGACAGAGCAGGAGAGGCCAGTGGGGTGGGAAGAGATCCAGATTAGGGGCGTTTGCTGGAAGCAGGTGAAGAAGGTGTTTGGAGGATACAGAGTAGTCACTGTGACAGTTGCTGCTGAGAGGTCATGTAAAATATGGACTCAGATTTGACCATTTGGCATGTGGCTGTCATTGGTGACAATGAAAAGAGCACTTTTATTTCCATGATGGGAGTGAAATTCTAACTGATGTAGGTTTGAAAGTGACTAGGAGGAAAGGAATTGGAAAAAGTGAAAACAGACACTTTTGAGAAGTTTTGCTCTAAAGAGAAATACTGTAATGGGTTTTAATGGGAGAGGGAAGTGGGGACAGACTGTTTATT
The DNA here is from genome assembly GCA_026826555.1 of Tolypeutes matacus. Lineage (NCBI taxonomy): Eukaryota > Metazoa > Chordata > Mammalia > Cingulata > Chlamyphoridae > Tolypeutes > Tolypeutes matacus. The sequence continues at coordinate 7,800,583 of JAKSZT010053888.1, read as the reverse complement.
TTTATTCTTTTTGGCAGCAGAAATAAGGGCATATTTCTATGCTGATTTGAAAGATCCAATAAAGAGTTAAAAATTATTCAGAAGGGGGAGGGGGTAGAATTGCTGGAGGAATATCCCAGAGTAAGTGAAAGAGAGTAGACTCTAAGCACAAGTCTTTCTACGGGCTGGGTATCTTTTCCTCATCCTTCCTGCTCTCTCTGCTGTTGTCCTATCGTTTACACACAAAATCATTATTGTAAAGACATGTACAATTTCATTTAGTAATTTTATTTTATTTGCTTCTACTTAGAGCCTTGATACTGACTAATAAAGATACCTGAGATAATCTTTGGCTTGTGGCAATGTGAGAGCTTCTATACAAGAGATAAATTTAACTTCACTTTCTTGGTTTATTTATTTTGGCAACTTGCATGGTAGAATTGAACTCTACTTGCTTCATTTCTGTATGCCCCATTTTGATATTTTTCCCTTTGAGGTTTAGTTCTAAGTTTGCTTCCAGAGAATCATCTGCCTACTTGAGATAGTTACCACCTCCTATTGCTAGATGACAAAGAAAATAAAAATACTGAGCTCTGTAAAGTAGCACAAAATAGGAGAATGCACTATCTTTGTGCATTCATTTCCAGTAAAGGATACAGAGTGAAAATGTGTTAAATGAGTTAGTGCTTGGAGGGGCAATATTTTTTTCTCATCTAATTTGGGTATAAAACTAGTTTTAGGAGTGTGGGTTTTTGGAGTGTGCTTTCAACTGATACTCCACTTTCTTATAGCCCAAAATGAGAGAGCATTGGAGGACTAGCACTTCTCTGTTTAGAATCTAAACACACACACAGAATGCATGTAAACATATATGCACATACGTATATGTGCACCTACAAATGTGTAAGCACAGATGTGCATATAGTCACATACATATGCCCATATGCATACATACATATATTTTATATACTTGGATATGAGACTGCTGGTTCTTTAATTTACTTGAATTAACTGTGGTTCTTTGATAATACTTAGTTCCATAAATGAAGCTATTTATATATGAAACATTACAATTGTACCAAAGCATAGACATACTTCAGAGGACTTATTTGACCCAAAGTTACTACAGCAATGTTTCTGCTTACACATATGAGAAACAAATCTTAGAAACATACATTGGTTAGTGAAGGCTGTTTTTGTGCCTGAGACATCCATTTAATTAGCCTAAAACAATAAAATCCTGTCTTAGAATTACATATTTTCTCATCTTTGTATTATTTCTGTTTGATAGTAAGCAACCTAGAAATATCATAGAAGTAGCCTAAAAACATCTAGCTGGAAGATGCTGTTCTGAAAAAAAAATCATTTCAGTTACCTATTGGTGACCAGGATAGCAAGCAGTCTTCCAGATGCTTCCCTTTCATTTATGAATAGTCATAAAGAATGATTATTTAATTCCTCTTCTGTCTGAATGTTTCATGGAATCCTGGTCTTTTTACATTATTTCAAAGTTGTTTCCCTAAGACATGGATCACTGGCATTAATAGAAGTGATAGCTTTCCCACATTTCTGAAAACTCTGTTAGCCTTAAACCTTTCTGGATATTTAAATATGAACAATTCGTGTCCATGACTGTGGGGTGTAGTAAATTAGGATGTGGCTATTTCTTGGATAGAAATAAAGACTGACTTTGGAGTATTAGCTATTTCGCTCATTATGCTCAGACAAGTACTACAGGGGTCCTCGAGGTAACTAAGAAAGTGAAAACTTCCTTTCTAAGTAAAGATGCGCCTCCTGTAGCAACAGCTATCTAATGAGTTATTCTTTTATCCATTCAATACATATTTATTGGACCTTCAACATACATTGTTCTGGGTTAAGAGCTGTCTGTTCATTAAAGATAAGATATTCAGCTGAAATATTTTCAATTCTCTTTTCTGAGGATTTTTCTCTTAATGAAGAATATAGACTTATTTTTAGGATGTCAAACTTTATGACACCATGTCTTCATAAAAGTGTTAATCTAACTGTTTTCCTTGATTGTCTGAAATCATGAGAATGTACTTATCCTACTAGATTATTATTATCTGCCCCCATTTTATAAAATAATAAATTTTAACTTTATATTCATCTCTCTAAGAAATCACTACCATTCAATGAAAGTTGTTTAGAATTTTCATTAATTCAAACTTGACTTAAGGCTTAGTAAGCAAATTACATCTTTTAATAACTTGTTATTTGGAACCTCTATGACATTATAAAGCATGAACTGTTATTGTCAAGAATCCTAATAATGTGTTTTAAATGAAATTAAATATGGAAAATATGCATATAAATATAGAGAAATTTATGAAACACTTATTTTTATTGACCAGTTCCAAATATGTATAACATACCTATAAAAATACAAGCATCCACTGGTTTGTAGAGCTAGTTTCTCCATTTTAGTTGAAGACTCTTGTTTGGATGCCAAAATACCTCTGGGATGAAGACAAGATTATGTCAAACCATCCAAAAAATCCTTTTCAATACAAAGCACTAATCTCTGGTGGCCCAAGGTGTATGAGTGGTTCTATTTTGCTGTTTCTATACTGGTCATTATAGGAGTGGGTACTGAATAAGGAAACAGATGAGGAAACATCAGTTATATTTTGTGCCTTATTATTTGCTGTAAAATGTTAGAAGACTTGGAAGGCACACCTAAAGTAATTGAAGTCATCAGAGAATTAGTCATATATGTCAGAAGAGAATGGACATTCTCAATTCTGTAGTGGCAGAACTTTTGAGTACTAAAATCTTTGGAATGACCTTTCATTTGTATTTTTCCTATTTAAGCTATTAGGTCAGTGGATTTTTGTGAGTTTTTAAAAAAACTATATTTATATGAGCTTTACAGTTGACAGTCATCCTAGAAGTATTTCTGGTTTAATCCAAAGATAGATAGATAGATAGATAGATAGATAGATAGATAGATAGATAGATAGATAGATAGATAGATAGATGATAGATAGATAGATAGATAGATAGATAGATAGATAGATAGATAGATGATAATAAAAGAACCTCAAACTAAGATATCTTTGAGTAATAAATCAGTGGAATTCAGGCATCCTTCATATTCAGAATCTTTTTTTTTTTATACTATGTGCATATTTCTAGGAAGCACAGTTTCTTTAAAGCAAGCTTTTCCCCTGCACTACTGGTGTAATTTTATGCTATTGAATATTTCTTCTTGCAGGTTTTCAAATCCTGTGTTCCCCTTGTAATGTTTCTATTGTTGAATCATTAACAGCAGGTAATGTCGTATTACTATTGTTGAAAGCAGAAGTTTTTTGCTCATCACTAGATGTGATTCCCCTCCATGTTGTTATGAACAAACCTCTGACTGCTTTCTCTTCTTCATCTTCTCCTTCCTTCCCCTCCTCTTTTCCTCTTCCATTTTCATTTTATTATTTTTTGACTTGAAAGTGTTCCTGTATAACAAGAATGCATGGTTCTTCTTTTAACAAATAAGAATGGCTTTCAATAAGGTTAATAAATCTGCCAGGTAAGAATCTAGGAAGTATTTGGGGAAGCATTTCAATTTTATTTATTGTGTTATTACTTATGATGAATTTAGCACTTACACACAGGAGTCTTTTTGTAATAAGCACTTTACACATTTCTTTGAGTTCTCCCAATGACCCTGTGAGAAATAGAAATGGAGTATTTATAACCTCTATTTCATAGGTTAAACTGCTGAAACTACAATTTTTATTCTTGTGTGCTTAGATCTTTGAGAGAAATATCTCTTCAGGTTTGGAAGATTCACCACTGCTACTCACTTCAAGGACAACACTCCCCCTCCCCGTCCAAAAAAGAGAGAGAAGGTTAATAATACTCAGAATCTAGTGGCCTGAAGTTCAGTCCTCCTCACTGAGTGTGTTTATGCTCCTTGGAGGAACTTGATAGCACAGTTCCACAGGGATCCTTCTCGTGTTGACTGGGGTGGCCTTTCCCTTTATCTGAGATCCCAAGTTGCTGAGACTTTTCCTATGGGATGGCTCGTCTGCTTGACTTAAAAGAAAGTAGAGCTACAACTGCTGTTTTGCAAAACTATACTAATATTGAAGCTGGCATTTACATTTACACATATTTCTCCAAGGAGTTCCGTGCCTATGTGTTTCTGTAAGCTTTGTGAGTCTGTTATCTTTTAATCTGTTTTTTATTATAAAACGTTTAGATTTGCAGATTCAAACACTCTTAAATTAAGAGTGGTATTAATATTAAAGTTATAATTTTAGGTTTAGTAAGTATTTTTATTTCTAATGAATAATCAGGAACCACCTAATTTTTACAAAGATGCCACAAATTTCATTTATAGCTGGTAAGGACTTGCTATTTTGGATCAACTCAGCTTCCCATGTACCTTTTCTGGTTCATCTTCATTTAGTGCAAGCCAGGCTCAGGTATGACTTAGATCACAATAGGTAATACCTCATAGTTGAGGGAAAGTGGGTCTTCTGGGCCGGTACTGAACACAAAAGTACTCCTAATGAAGGTAGACTAATAAAATAGATCTAAGATGTGTGTGAGGCCATCCATGGAAGTGGCCAATTACCTGGCTCCTTTATGCTGCAATCTGGGCCAGAGTTCTTTGCAAACCTGTTATTTACTCAGCATTACTGTTGAGTGTGAGCTCCTGCTTTATAGAAAACAAGGCTCCCACCCACTTACCTGTGTGTTGATTGTAGGTCTGTTGCCAGTCCTTTCTCTGTTTAGCGTCAAAATTAATCTTTAATATGCAACAAAATAATTTTTCCATTAAATGGTGTTTCAAAAGAATTCACCTATGCAAAACGATATACAATAGAAAATAAACAAATATAGCACGTTTTGTCTAATATCATTCAGTCTAATATGGGCAGCTTTTTATAGAAAAACAGGGAAACAGATATGATGAATATACTTTTGTATTACAAGTTGAGAGATTATATAATATGATTATTCAAGTGAAAAATATGGCACAATTGTGGCTATGATTCTTAAGTCACTGTGAATATAAAATTAGAAAAAGGTATATCAGAAGGAGGTATCCAGAATATATCAATCTATTTTCCACTAGCCTAGATCAAATGAGAGTTAATAAAGATAGGGATTCTCTGATAGGCAGAGAATATGGAATAAAGGTAACAAGAAGTGAAAGAAATGGGGTATTCATGCTTGCCACAAGGTAATAGCCTTAGAAATAAAGATGAATTTGTATAATTGTGACAGGCAGCTACTTAGTTTCAAGTAAGTTCCAAAATTTGAGGATTCACTTTACCTAGCCTTGATAATATGTGAACTACCTGCAGGACAATCCCAAGTATGTATATTAATTTTAAAATGTCATGAATCTAAGAAATTGGCTATAGTTAGTAGTAATGTTTTGACAATGTTCTTACATAGTTTGTAACAATTACTTCACAACAATGCAAGATATCGGCAGTAGGGTAATGTATGGGAGCCCTGTATGATGATATGCATGTTTATTTTGTAATTTCACAACTTATATGATACACTTATTGTTTATGGATGTTCATGTATAAATGATAAACTTCAATTTAAAAAGCTGAAAAAATTTCATGAAGAAGTTATCTCATAAAGCATAAAAGGATACAGTTTACTTTTCAATAGTGTTTTGTGTTCATAATATTCCCAGGTATTTTCTAAGATGTATGCAAATGAATATATCTCTGGAAAGAATATTCAAAAGTATATATAGCAAAGACATTGTTCATTTATTAATTAGTCCATATCTTATCTGCCTTCCTTCTTTGTACCCCCATAACTATTTACAATATAAAATTTTTATATATCAAGAGACTCCTCAGCTCCATTTCTAGTAGGCAAGTCTGATTTAGGCAAGGGCTTCCAAACTACTTTAAGATTTGTCAACATTCAAATGTTTTCTTCCTTTTCGCTAGCTATTTCTGAGCTTAGTATCAGACATGTCAACCATGGTCCTTTCCAATTTCTAGTCTCTTTCAAAGGTCTTGCAACCCAGCCCTCCCTCTGGGCATGCTAACTAGACTTCACTTGGCAAATAGATCAATGGTGAGTAATCTATGTGTTGTTCAGCTACCAATAAAATGGCCTTGTCTGGAGAGATTTGCTGAATGAACTAGAAAATGCCAAGTGATGAAACATTTATTAGTGGGCACTTGAGGCTGAAAGAAAACAGAGAGGGACTAGAGCACAAGCCTTGAAGGCCCATGGCAATCCTAAGTGTTAAGGACTACAGAACTACAAATAAGCCAAATCTTTAATGTAATGAAGAATATATAGATTAATTGGAAATAATGAGCCAGTTGGAAGTGAGAGAAATGAGCAAATATTTTGAGAAAAGTGAGTAGGTTCATCAAGAGAAGTTAGGGGATCCATTGAAAGATCTTAGCACATCTGTAGAGGGAAGTTGGGACACGATACAAGAGAAACCATATTACGCTTGAGAGGAGATCCTGTTCCTTAATCCAAGTCTGTTTTCCTTACACTACTCCCTTTTTTTTCTATCTGAATCAATATATTTTGTTCTCAAGCATGGTTACATAAAACATTCCCCAGAAGCACTTATAATTGGCCAATTGGCAGAATATTTGAGAAAAGAAGATATTATCAGTATGAGGGGACTGGAAGTACTATCTCCTAGTACATTCTGTTGCTCATTGCACTTCTTTCAGGCTCCTTATTGAGAAACTTAAGAAGCAATGTAGACTGCCACACACCCTTTGTAACTAATTTCTTGTTATTTGATAGAAATGGGGAGATTTACCCTTCCATACTGATTGATTAGAGCAAGAAACCACACACACAAAAAATAGCTTTAAATAGGTAGAAGACTGGGTCATGAGGAGCACTGGGAGACAACCTGGGCCTGAGAAATAAGTTGTCCGGCTTAACACTTAGTAAATTTGTGAGTCCCCATGGTATCGGCATGCGTGTCAGCATATCAGATCTCAGTATTACACATTTCATATTAGGCTGTAATGTTGGTTCTCTAAATGATCCTTCTTGAGACAATCTTAGAGGACGAATATACTTTGTTGAGAGAACACAGATAAAGTTTTCTCTACATGTAAATTTTAATTGTGAGAATTCTACATAGACCATCATTATATCCCATCCTAACATATTCTGCCCCAACATTGAAACACAGTTGACTGGAGCCATTACCCTTTAACAAGGTGATAGGTTTTGTTCGTTCCCACCTGTGTGTCCAGGGGCACCTCCTCTGCATTTCTTTCCTCTACAGTGAGCCCTGATGGTGACTGTGATACTCCAAGAGAAGATGAGTATATCCCTGCCTAAGAGCCATCTTCCCTTTCCAAGGCTTTGGAAAGAAGTTAGGGCTCTGCTTGTTTCCATTTCCTTGCCTCCTGTTTCTGAGAATTCACATTTACCTACAAGAAAGAGTGGTGAAAATGGACATACAGCCATTTTTACTCCCTTCAAATTTTAAGATATTTCCTTTTTTGACCCTGTACATATTTTATTCTTCATGCCTCACTTCCATATTAACTTGTACTTTTGTTATTTCTACGTGATATCTACTCTAAATTCCCTGGGAAAATATTGTGATCTTCAAAAATTCTGATATAACCTAATTGAAATCTTCTACAACTTACCTATCAATATGTTAAGCTCTACGTGCTTGCTATACTATTTGAAAACACCAAAATATTACAGGTGCTATCACCATTCATCTGATTTTTTTTCCTGAGATAAGGAGGCCGGGGATTGAACCTGGGACCTTGTATGTGGGAAGCCAGCATTCATCCACTGAACCATTGGCTCCCCTGAGTTATTTTTTTTTTTTTTTAGTTTGTTTACTTGGTATTGTTTTTTTCTGTGTGTTTTTAGGAGGCACTGGAAACAGAACCCAGGACTTCTCATGTGGGAAGCAGGCACTGTACCGCTTGAGCCACATCTTCTCCTCCCATCCCCTTTTTTTAAATAATTCTTTTTTATTCCATTGATTAGGCTATTGAAGTTATCATCTCTTATTTTGTGACTTTTTTTTTTCAATTTATTCAACAACCGTTTCTTTATTTTTAGGAGGTACCGGCTACTGAACCCGGGACCTTGTATATGGGAAGCAAGCGCTCAACCACTGAGCTACACCCACTCCCCCTCATCTGTGTTTTTAAAGTGCTTTCCTTCATTATTAGCCAATACAAGGTTTGCTTCTGAGAGGTCAGTTCTTAGCACCATTCGCCGACTCTTCTCTGCCTTAGGATTTGTGGGTCATACCTCTCCTCAGAGCTGCCCCAGGATTTAGATCATAGCTATATGCATCCCAGCCTTTCAGAACTTCAGCCTAACTTTCCCACTTTCTCCAGCTCTTCCTCCTGTAAAGTTCTTCCTCTTAGGGGTCTTCTTGGATCTCATTTTCAGTATTAAATCTCTCTAACCATCTCTATCTCTAAAGCATCTTTGGAAAGCTACAGTTCCCCAGATTCCATTTCGTCCTCCCTTCAGGCAGATCTTTCCCTCTCACAGACCTTTTCCAGGAAAATGGGAATTTCATTCAACATGAGCTTTATAAACTATTTGTGCAGCAAATAGCTGTATGTTGCATCTTGGGAACAAAGGCTAAGGCACAACAGAGATTCTCAGGAAATGACCACTTTATTGCTTACACAACACAAAGTGTCCTAAAGAGCAGGGGAAGAGGTCTTACAATCACCGGTCCCCTGAAGAGGCCAATTGCTCAGGTCAGGGTCAGTGAATGCCCTGCTTTGCATCTGAAACCAGGGACCCTGTGCGGAATGGTTTTTTATGCACCCCAGTGGAAGGGGACCATGCCACTGAGCAAAAAGCATGTATTAAGCAACCTTGTACAGAGTTCCCACCCTGGCAAGCAGCTGGGGCTGCTTGTTCCGGGTTTAGGGTTCAAGGTATGGTCAGGCCATTCCATTAGACCTAATGTCTCCCCCAGGCTGTGAAATGGAAACATATTGAAACATTTGCATGCAAACAAGTAAAAGGGAAAGAGGAGGGGGTTAGACAAGGGTTGAGAGGTGGCAGCAGAGCATGTCCATGACTTCGCCAGCACCATCTATCTGGATTCAGCACTATGTTAGATGTACCCTTAAAGACATTGATTATGCCCTTAATAACCATGATATCTAATAGGGAGAAAAAAATAATTGCAAGTAAAACACCTAGAGAGCTCTATTAGAGGTCCATTATCACGTGCTAAATTGTCCTGTGCATACCATATGTTCCTTAGAAAGGTAAAATATATATTACCCTTCATCCCTTCCTGCTTAACCATTCATCCATCATGCCCCCAGGCCCTCAGCCTCCAGATAAAATGCACTGAATGCATGTTTCTATATGTACTGGTAAAAGGTAAAACACCCACATATTCCATATTCAGTTTTATTAAATATTTTACATTTTTCCCATTGTCTATCTAACCTAATAAGTTCATGTGGGTTCAGGCTATGTATACTTTACTAACTGTACAATTAACTCAGTGCCCTCACTCAAATTCTAAATCATATTCTAACACTAGCACAAAAGTTAAAACGTTTTATATTTTATTGATTAAATGAATACTGTTAGATTGCCAAGATTTCCTTAAAAGTGCAGCCTGTGTTTTATACTTATTTTAAGCTTAAAATATCATTCACTTCAAGAAGAGTAGTTTCCTCCGTAATGCCAATCTTTCCATCATGCGACTTAATAAGGTATAGTTGTATTGCTGGCTACCATTCAGATCGTGACAGGTGGCAAGGAAAGCACACAATGGAATTTTCCATCTGTCACCTACTTTCTATCCAAGGCTTAAAGGGCACAGTGTGTTTTGTTCTATATTCTTTAAATACTTACTTTTCCTGTCTAAACATCATTTTTTTTTTTTTAAATGTTATACTTTATTTTACAGAAGGCTGTACTAATCTTCCGGGTCAAAATCATGTTTCATCTTCCTTCACCTTTGTGAGAAAGCACACTAGCTTATTCCTTGTGAAAAGCTGGATTCTGGCTTGGGATTTTACTCCTCATCCATAGCAAATATCTCATCTTCCAATGCCTTACAAAAAGCAGAATTCTTGTATTCATAAGCATAATAAAAATAAAGATCAGTGTAATTCATGGTCATTGAATTGTTAAATGCATTATAAAGATAGCATCACTTCATTGTTATCAATAATTTTGTATTGCTTAGATTTTGATGATATACATTATGGAAATGAGAATATAATACAAATAGGGAACATAACTTATTATAGCTAGAGGGCTTCCAGTTTTAAATTTTGCATACAAGGGAAAATATTATGTATGTTGGATGGAAATGATGTTTTTCTATTAAAGTTTTCATTTTTTTAATTTAATTTTCCATGGTTATTTTTGACTTGTCCTGTGCCATTGTAATGCAGTAAACTTTAAAAATCATAAAAGAGTCAGAACTATGTAGTTATACATATTTCAGGGGAAATTGTCCTCCTATCCCTGACACTGAGTGCTAGAGTGGTATTCCTGGATGACAACTAGTATAGATTATATTGTAATAAGTTTAACTGTTAAGTAACAATATGAGTGAATGAGTTAACTCTACTGACTCCATTTTTCTATATTGAATGTTTAATAAATATACGGTGTTCTGTTATGTATTATATTATGTGCAAATTTAAATACATCTCTGTCTTTGAGGCACCTATAATATAGCATGAAAGAATTAAATGTAAACACAGTGCTATAATCAAAATTAGAGTCCAATGAATGTAATGAAAGAGATACAAATATACTCTGGGATTTCAAGGCAAGAAGACACGACAGTCAGTTGTAGGTAGGGGGCAAAAAATGGATGCTTGAAGAAATCATAATTTGGATTAAAGTGTGATAACTTTTGAGAGAAGAAAGCATGGTCCAGGGAACAATATAAATGGGATATGGGGGATATAAATAGATATGTGGGAACAATATAATATAATATAAATGGATATGTATGAACAGTATAAGGGAACATATAGACTGGATAGCATTGGGCTTTGCAAGAATTAGGTCTCTCGGTGTTGCTGGAATGGAGAATGTGAATAAGGAAATAATGGGAATAAGGAAGGGAAGATAATTTGTAGTTATACTATATTCCCGTGGTTTCCAAACTTGGATGCACAGAATGACCAGCTGCACAACTTAATAAACATACAAATACCTAGATTTTGTCATTGGCAACTCTTACTCCAAAGGTCTGGGTTGGGCAGGGTAACTTGAAAATTTCACTCCACATGATTCTGAACAGTGGGTTTATGTAAACGATTTTAAGAGATCTTGAATGCTAGGGTAAGAAGTGGAAAAAAAAATTGTCCTTAATTTGGTGAGCACTGGGGCAACACAGAAGGTTTGTGAAAAGGTAAATGATATATAAAGAGAAGAGTGCTTTCAGATGATTCATCGGATGTGGGGAAAAACAGGTTGTGGTACTTAAAATTCAATGAAAAAGAAGGGCATGTGAAACAAACATTGCACGATTTCAGTTCATAGGACTTGGCAAGAAGTTGGAGTGTGGGACCAGGAAAGTGGAATATTGGTGATACTATTTTCCACTGGAAATAGAGAGGTGTTGAAGTGGACAGTGGGATAGCAGAAATAATAGGAGTTGCCTACCTGGTTTGACCTAATATATGGAGTTGGTGTTGCATGTTTAGAATTGAAAGTCCAGATTAAAAAATACAGATTGGAATAATCCATGAGTAGTATAGTCTAGAATATAGAAACGGATGATTTCCAAGACTAAAAAGAGAAAAAATTTCAAAATAAGAACTTTGACAATATCTAACATTTAGGAAACAAGAAAGAGTAGTCTATGAATAAGCAGACTTTAATCTATTAGAACTATCAGGGAAATATGTACTATGGTGGTAGGTCATGGAATTTAAGAAACTGGGTATAATTGGCAATGCAAACACTGCAGAACAATCGAGAAAGATGAGAATTGAAAAGTTCAGATTTGCTCTACTGGATGTTACTAATGGTCTTAGGATTTACATTTTCCCTTTGAGAGCCTGGACCAAAACAAAATGTAATTGGTTAAGAAGAGTGACTAGTTAGTAAGCAGAGCCAGAGGCATAGAAAAAGTTTCACTTCTGTTTTATTTTGTTGTGAAAAAGACCAGTAGGGCAAAAAAATAATAAAATTCTAGTGAGAGGAGTCATAGCTTTATAGAACCATACCTGAGAAGGCTACATTATGCGTGATTGCATGTGTCAATATGTTGTATGTGTGTGCATTTTAAGGGCAACTGGACACTGGAAAATAGCATTAGCCAGGTGGTAGAGACACTTCTTCCTCAGAAGCAGCAGTGAATGTGAAGGGAAATAAAAATACTGAGAAAAAGTAGCTAAAGAATATTAAACATTATGGGCTCCACTAACAGTGTAGCAATGTCCGGAATGTATGAGGCAAGAAGAGAATTCTTAGATAGCTCTATTTTGAGCTTGAAAACCACCTGATGAGTGACGTTATTACAAGGTTAAGGGCACAGAAGAGAAATTGCATTGAGGAGGAAGATGATGTGATTATCTTCTTAAGGGTATTTGAGGTGCTATAAGGATATCCATATGGTATGTCCAATAGGCAATTAAATATATAGCCAATGGAAGTGTCATCCCCACTGTATTAGGCAGCCAAAGGGGTGCTGATGCAAAATACCAGCAATCTGTTGGGCTTTATAAAGGGTATTTATTTGGGGTAGAAGCTTACAGTTACCAGGCCATAAAGCATAAGTTTCTTCCTTCACCAAAGTCTGTTGCCACGTGTTAGAGCAAGACAGCTGCCTACGTTTGCCAGGATTCAGGCTTCTTGGGCTCCTCTCTTCCCAGGGCTTGCCTCTCTCTGGGCTCAGGCTTGCTTTGTGCCACAAGGCCAGCTGTAGACTAGAGGCAAATGGCTTGCTTCTCTTCCCAGGGCTTTCTGTCTATCCTCACGACCAAGCTCCTCTGTAAGCTACTTCCTGGGGCTCCAGCTCAAGACTCCGCATCACAACTCCAACTCAAAACTACCCCAACACTGTTCTTTGCCATGTCTTTTATCTTCGAAACCCCACCCAGCAAGGGGTGGGACTCAACACCCTATTGACATGGCCCAGTCAACGCCCTAATCATAACTTAATCATGCCCAGATGAACAGACCAGTTTACAAGCATAATCCAATATCTATTTTTGGAATTCATAACTATATCAAACTGCCAAACTGCTACACCCATAGAGACTCATTTAGCAGCAAAGGGCTATTATGTAGAGGTAAAAGTTGAAGCCATGAAATAAGATGAAAACAAGAGAAAGTGAAAAAAGAGAGAGAGAGAGAGGAGAAAAAAAGATCAACAACACTTTGTCTTTTTCTCATATTTGAGGGGTAGATGGATGAAGGTTAACCAAGGAAGAAACTGGGAAGAAACATGAATTGTACAATGAGCAAATCCTGGAGCTACACAACTGAAAAAGGAAAGATTTTAAATTATGGCAAATGTTACAGAGATATTATGAATAAAGGAAAATAAAAGTATATAATCTTATGGTTTTTAATGCTGTTGAATATCTTCCTAAGAAACATTTTAACTAAATAGAAGAAAGGGAAACAAGGCTACTATAGGTTGAAGCGTGATTAACATGCAACAACAAATGAGGAAGCCAATGAGCATATTTTGGCTGTTATTCCTTTTCTTATCTATAGTAGAAATTGTCCACAAAGTCACCAAGTTATATACAGGGACTATTACTATCACATTCCAGATTTTGGGTCCAAAATTTTATTAATTTATCAAAATACTATATTGCAAGTCTTTTGTGAGACTCTGCCTATCTTGTTATTTACAATGCCATGGATTTCAAAATAGTTTTAGTGTTTTGTTTGTTGGAATCTTTTTGACATTTGTTTGCTTTGTGGCTATGGAGGCATCAGGATCCCTTCAGCAAAAGAAAATAAATGACCTGACTGTTAGATGCCATTCCCTCCTATAGAAGGCATCTTCTTTGCAGGTACAATTTAGCAACTTACAAAATAGCTTGTGTCAAAGGACCTCTTCTGCCACTATCATTCTTCTTAGCATTTAAAAGTTCAGCTGACATGATATACCTAAACAGTAGACATGAGTCCACTTCCTTAATGTACAAATATACCCATCCACCTCCCGCCCAAATCAGGAGGGTTCTAAGAATTCATCAAAGTGCTCCTAAAATGCAAAAAATTAAGCACTTTAAAGATTGGAATCTGAGTCTTCACTTTTATTTTCTGCTGTATCTTTGACACCTTAAGTAAGGTATGTTTAACTCCCAATAAATACTTGTGAACTAATGACAATACATCCAGTACATTTTGGTGGATAGAGAAGTGTGTAGAGGGGATGTGACATTTTCCTTAGTGGGAGATGGTTTTCATTAGTTTCCGACCTTACCATGGGAATCACAAAAATATTCTAATTTGCCTAGAAATTTTGTTCCATCTTTTTCAATCCACAACCACTTCATCTGTTCCTGCAGCATGTTGCCTCCATCTTCAAAGTATATTTTAATTAAAGTTCTACTTCTTTGCTGCATTAATTGGAGGGAGATAAACTGGTACATCTTTAGTTTGGAACCATGTCTCAAGCTATTTCTCAGGTGTTTACTCTTAGTTAATCCTAGTGGCATTTTCCTATATTCTTTTTCCACCTAGGGATGTTCTTCTTAGCTTTTAAACCTGATAGTATTTCAAGAGACATTTAATCCATGTGGTTTATTACTTCAGCTCTTACATATCATGTTTTATCACTTCAGTATATTGTAAAAGTTCTTTGATTACAAAGATACTAAGCATCTTATCGAATAGTTAAAGAATCTTACTCTGGGAGAAATAAAATTAGGCAATTTATGCCAATTCCATAATTTTAGCATTTTGACTTAATTTAGGACTGAATTTAGAATTCACAGCAGTGGAATATATGTAGTTATGGTTTCATTCCATTCAGATCATACAGTTTAGCTACTACAAGATACTAGGCTATTTTCATTTGCCGAGAAAAAAAGAGATTCTTATTATTCTCCAGTTTGAACTTGTGTTTTCCCCCAGTTGGCAGATTAACCAGAACAAAAAATAACCTCAGTGCTTCAGTAACTGATATTCAGAAAAAATAGAATTAACTTCCTCTGAAATCTAGTTGTTACCATAGTGGAATACAATATTGTGTCAGGAATTGGAGGAATGTGACCAAAGTTAATGATTGAGATCTTAGATTCAGATAACTCTGATTGAATCCAGTCTTTATTTACCAGCTTTGTAATCATGAGCAAACTTTGTGTCCTTTCTGTGCCTTAGTATCAACACCTATGAAAGGAGCATATTAAAAGTACCTACCTACCTCATAAATTTGTTGTGAGGAAAATATGTGGTAATGCATATAAATTGCTTAAAGCAGAGGACAAATATCATTGTGAACTATCAATGGAATGTTTACCTCAGGAAATGAAAGTTAGAAGTCTCAGATTACGAACTGTCATTCCCCCACTGCCCACTGCATTCAACACTTCTCCCCAAATGAGTTCTTTGTGGTATTTCAAAACTGCCATTTCTTCTGCTTTAGCACAACCTTCAGTTTTCCTTGAGGTTCACTGGAGCTCTGAAATAGTGGATTTCCTTACTTAGGGTCTGTTCCTACTGAAATTCTTCCTCCGCAGTGCCACTAGGGAGATCTTATTAATACATATGTCTGACAAGCCACATTCTTCTTCAAAAGCCATTTTCGGCTCTCCATTGTCTGCTGAATGCTCCCTAAATGTTTACTGTGGCACTCAGTGGCCCCTGACCTGACTCATGTCAGTAGCTTCTCCCTCCCTAAACCAAAGGGCCAGGACACAGGGTTCCAGGCATTCCCACAAAACAGAATGGTCTTCACAGCACTGCTACCATGACAACCTACCTCCAAAATCCATGACTCACTTGCCACCATATGTCTGTTCTGCAACCTCATTGTCTTAGCAGCTTTGTAGCCTGGTAGTTAGGAATTGTTTAAACCAATCAGCATGGTCTCAGTGCCTCTTTTATAAAGGGACTAGTTTGACAGGGCAGGGCAGTGGGTCTGGATTTAGGAGGCAGGAATTTGCATCCTGACACCACTACTAAATTCTTTTAATGATTTGAGCATTAGTCCTCCCAATTGTAAAAGAGAAACACCAACTGTTTTCTCCTACCTACAGGGCTGTTGAGATCAGATGCTATATTCATTTTCTATTGCTGCCATAAAAAGTTGCCACAGATTTAATGGCTTAAAACAATATAAGTTTGTTATTTTACAGCTGCGTAGGTCAGTAGTGGGTTTCACTGGACTAAAATCCAGGTATGAGCAGGGCTCCAGTCCTCTCTGGCAGCTTAAGAGAAGAATCTGCTTCTTTGCCTTTTTCAACTTCTAGAGACCAGTTCCAGGTCCTTTCACATAACCCCTACTTTCAGAACTAGCAGCAACATGGTATTGTGGCTTTCTCATGCTGCTGCCTCTCTCTGATCACAGCCAGGAAAGGCACTTCTAAGCACTCCTGTGATCAGATTGGACCCTAACAGAATCCATAGTAATTTCTCTATCTCAAGGCCCTTAACCTTAATTCTATCTGGAAAGTTCCTTTTGCAATGTAAGGTGACACATTTACAGGTTCCGAAGATTAGGATGTGCACACCTTTGGGGGCCATTTTTCTACCTACCGTAGGTACAAAGTGCTACGTTAATGTGACATAGTGAAGAACCAAAATGTACTTGAAAGTAAAATTTGTTCATCCCACAAAATGTGTGGTGTTTCTTTTCACCCCTGTGATTCTTTTTTCTATTTTTTTTTCTTATGCAGAAAGTAGAAGTTCAGAACTCTGTGTATCCTTAGGGATATACTAAAAATAGGTTTTGCTCAGAAAACAAACCAAAAAGGTATTAACTTATGAGCAAGACATGATAATGAAACTAAAACAATATTTTAATTATTTTCTCTTCCACAACTTAATTCAACCTCTTAAACTAGAGAGTTTAGTTTAGTTCCATTGATATAAAATAATTTATCTGGCAAGTCCTCAGATTGGTGTCATTGATGTATCATTGTGTGGAAACTCTTGGGGATGTACTCATGATAAGAGAGATTTCTCCTTGTCTTAGTTTCCTGGCTGCTAAAATAAATTCCATACAGTAGCTTAGCTTAACAACAAAAATTTACTGGCTCATGGTCACAGATGTCTGATGCATATTCTGCTTCTATATTTATAAACAAGATTGCCTGAGGGTAGAATCTAAAATGTACTCTTGTATGTGGTGCGTTGTTATCCAGTTCCCTTTGTGGCTTACATTGTATATTAATAGAAAACTAATGTGAATATATCTTGTATGCATTCAAAAGACTAACTTTTATAACATTTTCCATTGCTGTATTGCAGGTATCCTTACAAGGGTTTACTATACTATTACTTTTAATGAATTAGACTTTTCTAAGGTAAATTAAAGGAGTATAAGGTGCTATAAATGAAACAATGCACAGAACTCTTTAATTAAAAAATGGTATTGCTGTGATATCACTCTCCCTAAAATTATAGTCATTTCTATTTTAGCCTGAAGAAGATTTACTCTAAACATGTAAGAGAGAAAAAAGAAATAAAAAATGAACTCCTGGATATATTTTCATTCGTTGACCATTATGTTAGCAAAATAATAAAGAGGCTTTTCTTTTAAATTTTGTTACTCTAATGATAGATTATGGTTCAGGTACCCTTTTTCCATTAACCTTCCTTTGGCCTCAGTTCCTTCATCTTTAAAACTGAATAATCGGAGCAATGATTTTTGAATTGCCCTCTACTTTGATGTGATGTCTTGGTATTTGGTCAGAGCTAACTTATAGCAGTTATACATGCATGTCTTCTACTGTTAATGGTTGATTAGACACCTGTGTTTTTTGGGGTTTTTTTTTTTTTTTGAGTCTTTCTATTTCCTCCTTACTCTAATAAGCACTTTGCTCTTCTAGTTATAATTTAAAAATGAGTTAACTAGTTATGCATATTAAGTCAGCAAGATTTAAAAAAAAAAAAAGCATTTCTTTTTATGCTTCAAACACCATCACACATGCCTTATTTTGTGTTGTACCTTTATTATTAACCAAATATAAACTGTATTATGTTTAGCTATTATTTTATTTGTATAAATGCCATTTGTCTCCTAGTAGCTTAAGAGGTAAAACCATGTTTTATGTATCATGGTATAATGCCATTTGGAATCTAATAAGCACATCCTATGTCCTGGTTGGCAATGAATTGCCTGCTAGTACAAAGCAAGTTTCTTTTCACATGGACTTGTGATCTAAAGCCGAGACATAGATTCATGAATTGAGTTTGTTTACAGATATTAATATACTAATATTGGACAAGAGAAAGGCAAAATCAGGGTGAATTTTCTCCTGTGCATGACATTATATAACCTCAGAGCAGAACTATTCCTGCCCTATATCATATTCTATATTTAGATATTGGGATATAAACTGAGGTAACAGGCAAATAAATGAAATGCTTTGAGGGAAAAGTGAGGTACAACCTCCAGTATTAATTCCAATAAATAGTGAAGAGGAAACTGTTCATCTAATTCTTGAGGCAAGGTATTGTGAAGTGTGTAAGGTCAAGGTAGAACCCACTGCCACAAATTTTTTTAGCATCTACCATTTGCCCATTGGCTTGAAACCCTTCTATTAAAGGATCAGCCCAAACTTGGAAATGTGTTTCAGACATTAAATGATGGTACTAGGATATAATGTCTGCCTGACATCAAAGCCCCTGCTCTCTCCTCTTTCAAAATAAAAGGATTCTGCAAAAACCAGAGGTCATTACAAAGAATCAAAGGGTGTCCTTGATGCTCAGGGGAGAAGAGACTGTGGCACATGACTCTTTTTTAGAAGGTGTAGGGGTTTAGTTGTATGAACCCCAGTACATGGGAACATTAAGACATATGCTTTATGCATGTCTAACCATGTTCCATGTTCTCTAACTAAGCAGAAAGGATGGGGTTTCCACCTTCCAAGAATATGGTGAATTAAATATCCTGAACAATTCTTACTGAGACAATAAGATGATGGAAAAAATATTTCTAAAAATCTATTTAAATGCATTGCTGAACCAGTGTGAACACACACACAGACACACACATGGAATCCAAAGATACAGAAATAAAATGGATTTTGAAACTCTGGGAGTTGAGTGAGCACAAGGCCAGCTTTCATCCTGAGGGTTTATGCTGAACTCTCCTGACCTGAAGTTTCCACTTTAAAAGCTGCCTGAGGCACAGAGAGCAAGAGTTAAAACCTAGAGCTGACTCAATGTAGGGGATCTAATATGCTATCTCTACAAAAAGCTGGAATCCCGAAGGGCCCCCTTCTTTTATAAGGGTGAATGAGAACAAACACTATCACATAGAAGGAGTCAGCAAGGAAATTTTCCTGTCTTGAACTTGGTGCTGGGTTTCAGAGGGGGAAAAAAAAGTGTATTTTAAGATTTCATAGCCACACACTTTGTGTGGCTGAGAATTCATAACCACACAAAGCTTTATGTTGGTTTTAATCCAAATTAACATCACCTATTGGACAAAAGTCTTAGGGGAAAATTTCAATTAAAGTTATCCTGGGTTTCCTGTTTTCCCCAGGCAACAAGGAAAAGAAAGCATACATTTCTTTTGTAGGGACTCAATTTCGTCCAGTTTTCAAAGAATTCCCACAGATAAAGTTCAAAGGAAAATAAGTAATCCAAAGTCAGAAACATAATGGACTAAATAAACAAGACAACGTGACTGAGAACCATCAGACAAAGCAAGCACGAGAAACAGACCTATACAGATTCCAGCTATTGGAAACAAAAATATATGAAATAAATATTTACTTTGTTTACATAAGTAATGGAAGAACAACTAATCCAAATGAAAACTAATAAAGTAGAATAAAATTCAAATATAATATAAAGTTAAAAACACAATAATATATTACAGCAGATTGGACAAATGAAAAGAAATAAATTGTTTTCCAAAAAAACAGATTCAAAGTTAAATGTGCAGAATGAAGTCTAGAGACAAAAAGGAATAGAAAATAGAAAAGAGAGAGTAAAAGACAGGCATGATTGAGTGAAAAGTTCTGATTTGCATCTATTCAGAGTCCCAAAGACACTAACAGAGCGAATGGGGAATTGGTGAGCATTTTTCAGAATTTTTGAGAGATGCTAATGTTAATCAAGCTCTTTTAAGCAACCTGAGAGAATTTATCAATAAGATGCACTCACTAAAAGAATTTCTGAAAGTTGTAGGATCTCAGTTGGAAGATCTGAGATTTAGGAAAGTAGTGTGACTAAGGATAGGAATTAACATCTGAGTTAATGTAAGCAAACACTGAATGAATACAAATAATCATAATCCCGAATTCATGTGGGGAGAACACACTATATAATACTGGACAAAAGTAATACAGATATTGAGAAGAGGGGAATAGAGGAAATGCTCCAAGGTCTTGTATTATATGAATGAGATAAAGGCATATATTAAATTCAAATGATGGTGAATAAAATAAACATTTTAAAACAGCTAAAGTAATCATTAAAAGAATAGATACATGGTGTAAAGTTTCTAAACAAGTAGATTAAAATATAGAAGGGGGAAATTCTATTATTTCAGAGTAGAGCAGTAAATTAAAAAGGGGGAGAAACATAACACATAAAACAAGTTAATATAAATAATAATACATCAGTGATCATAATATACATAAATGGACTAAACCCTCTGGTTAAAAGAAAAATATTGTTGGATTGAATTCTTAAAAATTCAGCTATCTTCTGTTTCAATTTAAAATATTAAAAGACAGAGGGGAGCGGATGTGGCTCAAGCGGTTGAGCGCCTGGGGGTCCTGGGTTGGGTTCCAGGTGCTTCCTTAAAACAACAAAACAAAAACAAGCAAACAAAAAAAACAAACAACAAGCAAACAAATGAAAAAACCAAGTCAGGGGAGCTGATGTGGTTCAGTGGTTGAGCACCACCCTCCCACATACAAGGTCCCGGGTTCAATCCTTGGGCCTAGTATCGGGGGGGGGGAAATATATATATATATAAAAGACAGATTGAAAAGCAAAGGACAGAATATGTATATATATATATATATATTCCATGAAAATACTATCCAGAAGAAAGATAATGCACCTATACTTTTAGCAGAAAATATATATCTATATCCATAATAGACTTACAAAGAGAAGAAAATACATGTCAAAATTTGCAAGAATTTATTTGAATAATATAGCAACCACCACAAGATTAGTATTACCAAATATATGAACAACTCTATGATAACAATAAGAAAAATACTAACAATTAGTAGAAAATGGGTTAAAGAAATGAACAGGCATTTGACAAAAGAAGAAATTTAAATTGTAAATAATATCCTGCGTGGATAAGAAAGTTAGAAATAAGGAAAATGGTAATTAAGTCCACTGGAAAGCCTATTTTAAAAGCACCAACTTTGAGGTCAGTCCTGTCGGTGTTGCTGAGTGTGCTGTCGGTCGGTGTGTGCTCTTGGCCTCTAAATGTGGTGAGGGTGTGGAACAAAGGGACCCTAAACCTCTTCTGTCAGGAATTCTAATGGATAAAAATCCTTTGGCAAAATATTAGCATTACCTAATAAATATTGAAGGTTTGTATGTCTTACTGCCTAGCAATTCTACTCCTAAAGTGAAATCCTGTAGGAATTCTGTGACCTGTGCCCAAGAAGGAAAGTATAAGAATATTTATAGCAGCGATTTTGAAATAGCACGTGTGCGTGCTTGTGCAGGCTTATACACACCAAAATCTGGAAACAGCCCAGCAATCCATTCGCAGAAGAATGGACAAATAAATATTGTGTTCATTGGTGAAAAATGGATGAACAAACTACATCTACATGCATCATGTGCCCAATGTCAAATATATAATTTTAAGCAAAAGGAACAAATCACAGAAGAATACTAAACTATGATCATTTATATAATGCACAAGAACTTAAACTAAAATACATTATTTAGTAAGATAGACATGGTGGTTAAACTATAAAGAAATGTGTAGGAATCATTAATGAAAATTTCAGGATGGTGGAAGCAGGAAGATGAGGGGTGGGCACATAGGGGGCTTCTGAATTATTGGCTGTATTCTCTTTCCTAGTCTTGAAAAGTATTTTCTTCATAGATATATTGACAAAATTCACAAACACTTATTAAAAATGGGGAATTCTGATACAGTAAAAAAGCATCATAGGTTGGATGTGAGACGATACAATTACTTCTTTCTTTATTGAGGTATAGTGGTTAAGAACAGCATGTCTGAAGTTTTATTATCTGAGTGCAAAGTACTACCTATGTGATTTTAGGCAAATTACATGGCTTCTCGGTGCCCCAGTATCCTTACCTCTAAATGAGGGATAATAATAGTATCTAATTCATGGATTAAATGAGTTAATATTTATTAAGCACTTAGAACAATGTCTAACACTGAGGCAGAATGATATATGTTAGTTAAATAAAGTTTATGAAATCTCTTTGTCTTCTTTTTGCACTTGTATGTTTACCTCTCAGAATCTGTAGGATAACAGAGATGGGGCAAAATACTAACAGATATTTTTATTGGTTTTTGGATTGAGTCTTAAGATCAATTTGGGAAAATTCATATTTTTAATATATTGGTTTTGCAATTCATGAGTATGGTCTATCCCAGTAACAATTTAAATTGGTCATGCTCTCTCAGTCATGTTTATGAATTTCAGTGTAGAGGCATTCCACATTTTTGTTAGATTTATTTCTAGTTATTTGATACTGTCAAGGCTATTGAAACTATATCTTTTATCAAAATGCACTTTTAAATAAACATTTAAAATAATATATTCATCAAGCTGAATATAAATACTCCTTGATGTATGCAGAAAATTTGCTCACACAACTTTCTAATTCTAATAATTATCTGTAGATTATTTTTTAATTTCTGCATAGGAAATCGTATATTTTGCAAATATTGATGATGCTATGTTTTTCCAAGGGAAGGAGTTAAAAAAATAAGATGGGGAAGGAGTTATTCTTTTAGAGCAGTCTTTAACAAAATAATGATTCAATGCCAGCACCTCTAGGGTTGTTTTTTTAGTATGTAGATTACTTTAACTATTCGGTACTCCACTATCACTGTACTTCTTATGGTAGAGTTTATAGGTGTGTGTGCATGTGTGTGTGTGTGTATGTGTGTGTTTAAATCATTACTGTTATTTACACTCAGAATCAGAAGCGAACCTTTCCCACCCCTAATAGCATTCGTTACAGTATTTGCATGTTCAACCCTAGATGGTACTTGAAAAAAATGCAGTAGCGTATCTGCTTTTCTCTGATGATATATTGATACTTCACTCTGTGACTCTGAAATTGTCATTTATTTCTGCATCATTTACTCTCTTTGTTGTTCTATTTATTGTTCATGTGCAAAAGTTACCTTATTGAGTGTTCTTCTTTGGTTTGAAGTAATTTCCCAATTTAGCACATTCTCATTCTTGTTTTGTTATGTATAACTAATGTTGGATGGCATCCCTATGAGACAAACATCTGCCAAATATTGTACTTTGTTTTTCTAAAGAGATTGCTTTTAGGAAATAGTGAATTGCTGAGTTGCTTTCTTACTTAGTTTTTTCCTTGGGGATTGGGGATGTGGAGCAGTACTGTGTATATTTATTTGTGCCTCTTTCTTTTCTCCTCTGGTGGGTTGTACTTCACTGTCACATAGTAAAAGCCAAAATAATGGGAGCTTTCCAAAAATTAGAGGACGTGACAAATATAGCTATGGCACAGCCTAGAATAATGATTTTGAATAGTTAAAGTCCTACATGAAGGACTTGGAAGTCTTATTATATTACTTCATTATTAAAGCACATTAAAAATTTGATGTCAGTTTCTCCCAAAACACTTCTCATCCACCCTTATATTTAAATATTGGTTTTGAAAAAATTAAAAGTAAATAGTGAAAAGCTTAATTAAAAAAACATTAAAAACAACAGCATACCCTAACATATGCCTCATCTCTTTATGAACATCTAGTTATTACTCTAATGTCGTCACCTCTATTTGTAGTCATCTTTTTATTGTGGTTAACAGGCCTTCTTTTAAGTCCCCTGACTACATTAGTCTTTGCACTGAATTACAGTCTCATAAAATTGGGACCAGGTGATGAATTAGAACTGTTGGCTCTGATACCAAATTAGTAGAGTCCTTTTGTCTAAATAGCTATTCCTGTTCAGTTGCATCAGTGTGTTTCCCTCCTGGGTGATAATTGCCCACAACTCATTGTGGCTCATTTCTTTATAATGCCAATAATATAGTGATTTTGCAGAGGAAAGAACTGCATATTTTAGTGCAATGATAAAATGCAACAAGGCATGCTGCCCTAATGTGGTCAGCCCCCTCTTGTGCACAGATATGAACATTTGTATTTATGAAAGTCTTTGCTCACTTTCCTATTTTGGAAATGGTGAAGTGTTTAAGTGTTCCTATAGCAGAGTTTGTGAATTTTCCATATTCTGCTAAGAACAAAGAACTTTTGTCTTATTTGAAACATTTGTTTGAACTGTGTCAACTTGGAGGAAAAAAAGCAAAGTGGTTGTCTACATCATCAATCTGTAAAGATAATATGCATGTTAATTCATGCTGATATTTGAAGGAGGCACAGCTGTTAGATAATCATGTGACCCTTCTACCTTGCCAAGGCTGCTGCATTTTCATGCAACCAATCATGAGCAATAGAAAGAAAGGTTCCATTTGACATATTTACTATGAACAAAAAAATAAGAAAAAGTAAGTCTCACTTGTGAATACTTAATGAGAGGAAATCTATAGCAGACAGTGCTCTGAATCTTCCATGTTCTGTCTTGCTCTTTCATGCATAAACCACATGAAGTTGTATTTGCTCAAACCATAGTTGAAACCATCATCCAAGCCGTGAGCATTTATGGAATGCTAGCATTGAAATATGTTTTCATCAGTGGATATGAAATGTTTTAAGATAAAAACATTGTCTGAATGTTTTCATTGTCTGAAAGATAGGTTAACAAAGGAGAGTAAGAGAAGAGCAGGCTTTGAGCCATCTCCCATGTGGACATAATCTATGGTAAAGGGATAGAGTGTGGTTGCATGTTGGGGGATGGGGCAGATGAGTGGTGGTGTTCCTGGGTTTGGTGGTACAGCACTGGGGG